>JAVQJL010061292.1:0-48890 GCA_036024295.1 Nannoperca obscura | reverse complement strand
TATATATATGTGTATATATATATATATGTGTATATATATATATATGTATATATATATATGTATATATATATATATTTTTTTTTTTTTTTAATGGAACCTCTGTAGGGCCAGGTCCCACTGAATTTCTTTTCCACAGTAAAATACGACAAGGAATCAGGAGAAGCGTAAAAGATGTTAAATAAAACTTGTAATTTCTGATAAAATGGGGCAAATCATTAATAAATTAAGTTAAAATTGAACTTGAAATTTGTGTTCACTTCAAAAAGCAGCAGTCTTCCATCAAAGCAGACTGGGATGATGTCCCAGAGGATGGTGGCTAGCTGGCTGACAGTCTTTGTCTTCTGCTCTGTGCCCTAAATAGGCAGCCATGCATGGCCTAATGAGACACAAATATCGGGGGGGTCAGTAAATAACACCTCCAGCCCTTTTTTGTTTGTATGCCACCATTGTTTTACACATCCCAACATGGATAAGTTATTTCTGAATGAATATCCAGTCCCTCACAGAAACAGTGATCGAGTAGACAGGATAGGACTAACATCCTATAGTTGCAATGTGAAGTAGCTCCATTTAAAACTTAATCTAATCTTCTACTTGGAAACATGGTAGATTGACTCAAATTGAGATATGATTCCTGATGATCAGTGAGCTATAACGTGTATAATAATTTCAAGATATGCGTGACCGTATTTATCTCATGTTATCTTGTTTTTCGCTCTAAAATTAAAAATATAACATATTCTAGTTGCTAAAACGTTGTCATTGTGAACATGTTGCCATGCTATGTTAGCATTTGGCTTAAACCACTGCTGCACCTAAGTACACATAAGTTCATAAAAATAGAGCACCCTAAACATTGCTCTTTCAATGCAATGCAGTTGATAGAATTTGTTGTTCATTGAGTGAACACATTTTAGATCTGCGTAGAAATGTGGGTGTGAACTCAAGAACGCTTCCATTAGCTTTACAGTAGGCGTAATATAGAAAGAAGATATATCTTCCTGTGATAGAAACCAAAAGCACAAGTCCTCACATTGTGCTGATCTGAGTTATTTCTACACTGGATGGCTGATATAGAGTATTATTGTAATGTTTGGGATTTGCTCCTCCCTCCTGCTGTTGGTTGTCAGGACTAAGTGCAGATCAAAGTGGTGCTCTGGTGTAGGATCAGGGCCAGAGCTGGGCCGTGTTGACGTTCACTCTAGGTTTATTTTAGTTCACCCTCTGGGTGGGGAACTCCAAATATTATGAAAGGAGGAAGTTGAGCAAGGCCCCCGACCAGCAGTCTGTGTGTTTCTGCTAGCACATGTGGGCACAACTCCGGGCCCAGTCTTCAGCTGTACCTGCCCTGCCTATCGGGCATGATTAGTGGAAGGGTGGCAGTATGCCATGTGTGTGTGCCCCATGCGAGGGGTCAGCTCTAGTGAGGGGGGTCAGGCTGAGAGACTGGCAGTAATTTTTACTAAAGCCCAAGAGGATTACTTTGAGGGAGGAAATTCAAGTCAAGCTGCTACAGCAGTAATGACTCATGACAGTCTCGCCTCCCACATAGCAAGACTGAAAAGACTGTTTTTGCAGAACCCTACATTCTTATTATGATCATAAAAAATGATGATAAAAATGTCTGACTAGATACCATTTGTTGCACAGCTTCTTCCATACAAAGCTCCCGTGAGGGGACGGTCTGAGATCAGTGCCAAATTCCACATAATAAGTCACCTAACACAGCAGGCTGTCAGCAAGCCTGACTTTATTGCCATCCTCACTGAAAGGTGCTGTTAACTTAGCAATCACAGCCTTTACTGTCCAAAGTGGCATCACAGTGATTTCTCTGACTAGCAGGGAAGAGAAAAGGTCAGGTCAGATTGTCCTGTTAGCTGCCACAGAGGCAGAGCTCCCTGCTTAATTACAGCATTACGCTTCACTCATTCTGTTACATAACACTTTTGTGTTTGTTTGTCTGACTCAAAGTGGAGCATAATGGGGCATTTTTCTGTGTTCAGACACTTGAAAAGAGCCGCTTTTATTCAGGCTCCTCTGTGCGTTGCCCTGGAGACAAATAACCATTGAACGTCGTTGCTGCAGAAATGCGCCTGCTCACTAAAAAGATATGTGCCCCCCCACCCCCACCACCACACTGTATTCAAGTGATCCATTAACTATGCACCTTTTCTGATATTACAGGATTCATAAGTGTGCATGAGCACGGTGCATCTGTGTGCAGTCTAACTAAGGTCATGCTTGAAAACTGTAAATCACTGGTAGAATACGTTTGCCGAGAAACATTCGTCAGCGGTGTCTCAATATTTCTAACTACATTTTAACTAAACACCATTTAATTCATGCCAGATTAAACTAATGTTATGCTTCTGTTTTATTCCCAAAGGCACCCAGAGAGTGTCTGTAAGCAGTCTGCTGGTCTGTCACGGTCTGCTGCTGGTAGGGACCAACCTGGGGGTGACTGTGGCCCTCTCTGTCCCCAGACTTCAGGGGATCCCCAAGGTCATAGGTAACACTGAAAAAACTACTGTCACATATTCAAACGTTCTTATAGGCCTGCTACTAAGGATTCATTTCATTATTAATGAATCACATTGATTAATTGATTGATCATTTAGACTATGAAAAGTTGGAAGATTGTTGTTAAAAAAACTCTCAATCTCCCAGAGACCAGGGGGAACATTTCTGCTAAACCCAAAGATATTCATATGAATTAAAACAGAGAAAAGCAGCTGATCTTCACACATTAGTAGCTGGAACCAGGAACTGTTTCTGTGCTTCACAAATGACTCCCAACAATTTATCTGTTATCAAAATTGTTTTGTGATTATTGACTAATTGATAAATCAGCTAATTGCTTCATCACTGCTTACATACACACAGACATGTAATTAGAGCTGCAACTTTGTAATGAGTGGACCTTTGGAATTATATTTTTCTCATTCCTAAGAGGTTCAAAAGGCTTTCATTTTATTCTCATAGATGTTTTAACATATCAGCATAACACGTGATTTGGGTTTGAATTACAATAATATGGTTGGTGTGTGTGTAAATCGTCCTGGATGAATTTTAAAGTGGCTGTACCTGTTGTCAGGTCGGGGTATGGTGTCCTTACATGCTCACAGCGGACCAGTCAAGTTCCTCACCGTCGCTGCTGCAGTGTGTAACCGGCCCTCTGGCCTGCCATCCTTCACCCCTCTCACCTCAGCCCAACCCACAGAGACAGACGATGGGGAGAACACCCAGCCCCCCCCAGATTCAGCCCTGACTCCCCCTCAAGGACGGGGTGTGTGGTTGGGAGAGGCAGGCTGTACCACCATGGCTCTCCAGGACTCACTGTCCTCGTCCTGCGGCTCCCTAGCTCAGTCCCAGGGCTCCTTGGAGCACGGGCCAGAGGACGGGGCCCTTTATGACATGCTCCATGACCCAGCCCATCACCAGAGGGGCCGCCGGCCCAGCAAAGTAGATGTCAGCTCTTTGCTTGTGGTGTCTGGAGGTTTGGGCCACCGCAAGATCAACAAGAAGACCAAACAGTCTCGCCATGAGGACACCACCTCCACCATCATGATCTGGCAGATCCCCTTACTCAACATGTGACACCAAAGGCATCTTGGTAGGTTGGAAATAACATTTAATCAATGACCAGTAGACCACTCACTTACATGCATAAAAATCTTATCCATTCTCTCTTTTTTTAGGTTTAAACAGAAGTGCTGCACAAAAATTTCACAAGGATATCTGTTGTTACACTTCACGGGACATTTGGGATCAATCAGAACAACAAAATGTCTTTTTGAAACCACAACTGCATCAAGAATCATTCACAGTATCCTCATGATGTTTCTAATGATGTCTCCTACCATTACAAAACAAACTAAGGATTCAATCTAACCACTCAATCATGATGCTTGACAGCACCAACAACACCGTACAAATCTATCAAAGGATATACTGTACTTCTAAAGGACATACTAGTTTGAAAAAGACTGAAAGATCTTTTAATTGCAGCCTCCCATAAAGTTGGTTGTTGTTGTGTAACATGGCTAATACAGTACTCTCCAGTGTTTTTGCTGTACCAGTTGACTGAATAGAACTTCAGTATTTAAATCAGTGTTGAAAAGAAATGAGACTTCAGACATGACTGAAAGACGTGTATGGTAACGATGGGCCTGAATTTGTTTCCTAAAAGTTTTAGTAAGATTAGGATTAGGTTTTGGCAAGACTTTAGATCATCTGTCAAGGCCAGAGTTGTAAATATGAATTATGACAACTCAGGATTACACGTGTGTGAGTTTTGAGGTCAGTTAAAGGATCTGTGTTTATATGGAATCAAATCATTTTACTATTGAACCAGCTCCTACCATTCTGTAAACAGAGAAAAGGGATTATAAAGGTGACTGAATTAGTTTGGGAAGGCTTGATGAGAATCCCTGGCTGGCCAGGTTTCTATTCATAAAGGGATGAACGAGTTATTATCAGCAGGAGAGAGAACTTCCCCCTCATGCATCTTTGTATCTCACATAGGATATTTAAAGAAACAAAAGACACAAAGCTTTATACTGTTGTCACAATTTGTATGTCCTTCTGTTTTGTGTATTAACAAATCCATAAACTGTTTTATTGAGCAACCTTGTGTCCTTCATTTGAACTATATTTTCAAAGCATGCATGCAGTTCTTGTTATAACGAAACTATCAGTAGTTCTATTAAACTGATGACTCTCTTCAACACATCAACTTTGTGGCAACATGTCTGCAGTTTTGGCAAGTTTCCAGCTAAATACAAAAAATGCAAAGGAGTTTACATTTTGCTTAAGTATTTGGTTAGTGACTAAAGCCAAACGATTCAAGACATGGGGCAGGACAGAGTGTCAGTGTGCCTATTTTTCCTGACTCAAACTAACCTTGTACTCCACTCTGCTTGTGTGCAGCCATCAGTACATGCTGGGACTAGCAATGTGCCTGAGGGGCCGCAGGAACTGAGCCTGATACAGCTCTTCCGGGATTTCAATGCTCATTTCTCCTACTGCCAAACAGAGAGGGTCAAGACTTTTTCTCTCTTGTAACGCCCACGTCCACTGTTGCATAACCATGTTTCACTATATTATCAGTTCTAACAAAAATAGATGATTTCAGGTTGGAGTTGTTCCCGTGCCACAATCCACGGCACCCCGGGCTGTTCCCAAATATTATCTGATCCGATTTTATGGGGTAGTAACCGACGATCTGACTTGAACCTAAGATAATATTTAACTTCTGTAACTAAATACTGGCTAGTATTTATGAACAAGTAGAATGCGGCAACGCCTCAGTCTCACTGTACCAACCTCATAACCCACTTATCAGTTTGTCTGGCTGGGTGTTGCCAGTGGGCGCATATCAGGACAGCCCTGCAGTTGAAAGTCTTTTGTTTTTTCTTCTAACCCTGAGGTTTCCATGGAGACCACTCATTTTGTGTATCAGTCTTCAGCAAGTCTTTGTTCTCAGAATATCTGGCATTAAAACCTCCCTGCTGAATGCTCTCTAATCTCACGGGGCTGATAGTTGTGTGATGGCCTTGCGGTGGCTCCCCTCTATTTTTATATCTCATGGCCAGTTGTTAAGACATGCAGTCTCCACGGTGGAGAAGTTATGGACCCTGGATAACAACGTCTGCCTCTGCTGCAGCCCTGTGAGGTTGTGCGATTTCTAATCAAGCCTTTTCGCATGCTGAGTGTATATGACTTGTGTGCCTCTTTTAATACTGTAGCAACACAAACGTTTCCATCTCCAAGGTTACTTTTCCATACAAAGCACAATATTGCTGCTTTTATTACGCAAATATGCCTTATAATGCTTTATCTTGATCGGGGCTGAGTCTCGTGGTGTTGGTTCCTTTCCAAAAGGAGAGTGTGACTCATATTTCCAGATCACTGTCAGGCTGCTTTGAGGTTAAACCTGCCTCCCGTATACATTCACAATTTATTTAAGAGATTGATCATGTCAGTCATACAGATGTTGTGATAACCTCTCATGCACAAACACGTGGAGTGTACTAATACTAATAATATTTATTGATTTTCAAATACTGTTACAATAATATAAAACTCCTTTGGGAGCTTAGAGACTCTGGCATTTAATTGTGTTTTAACGTGTACCAGTTTCACTGTAATGCTCTAACAAGCACTGATTTTATGTGGTTGTTTTACATAAAGTGTCACACTATTTTATGCTAAAATGGGTTTTGGGTGGGTCTCTGTATATATGTGTGTTAGCAGGGGAGGGGAGGGGCATTTCCCAGACAGTCAGCCCCCTGACCCCCCATCAATCGTGGTACCCAGAACAGGGATGATGCGTAAAGGAATGTCGCATCTCTGGGATCCGTCCAGCTCGCGCACAACAGATGGAGCCTCGTGCTGTAGAGTGTAGGGTGAATACCGACTGAAGGGGGCGTGGTTTAGATCACCGATAGCCCCCTCGCTGTAATCAACTGTTTAAAAAAAAAAAGACAACAAAAATCACAGCGCAAACAGGTCCGAGACCCAGTGTCTCTGCCGTCCACGCGCGGGGCAGCTCCAGTCTCGTGGGGGCAAAGAGGCTGAACAGAACGCGCGCGGCAGCTCTCCCCGCTTCCACCGGAGGAAATTAGTTAGCGACGGCTGATCTGAAGGAGGTGCGACCTGAACTGACCGTTTGATCGCCACCCTCCAGCGCTCAAACCCGGCAGGTTGCGGTGCAGGAGCAGCTGAGTGGGTCGGTGGACAAACGGTGATCGGGTGGCGATAAAACAACTGGAACTGTCGGTGAGGTGAAGTCATCCAGGGGAGCGCAGGATTGCGACTGCCTTACGTAACTGAGCTTTGTGTGTGGAGGGACTGGCAGGCAAACTGCTGGTGCCGAGCTGCTGTTTAATCAGCGTGGAAACGCAGGTAGGTCACTTTGTCAATGGACCTAAATCCTTATTTGTGGTTTCTAATTTGATTAAAATGATGTTTAGGTAAAATGCTTCTATTCGTTGTGGCTTTGACTAAATGATGAAACGCAGTTTTCTCAGCGTTCGTCCGACATTATTATTATTTCGGGGAATGCGTTAGATAAGAGACGGGAGTTTTGCTATTATTCCTAACGCCCTTTGCCAGTCATACTAGAGATTAATACCTCCATCAACGCAACAACACTTGCGCATGCGCTCTGAATGTCTTCAGATTGCCACAAATAATGGACAGGCAGGGTGATTATTGCAGTAGGTCATGCAGTTTACAGTCACAAGAAGCTGTGGGGATTGCTTCTGTTTCTTTGTTAAGCTGTAGATGTTGCACATAAACCGTCAAAGCCACTGCAGTTGGTTTGACTGAACTGATGACACAATTATACAGGAGTGTGTTACACAGCATTGTTGGCAATGGCAGCACAAAGTCATTTTTTCCTTTAAAATTTTAGGGTTTTCAAGCTGTTTGAGAAACAGAAAGAGAAAGAGCGCCCCTTAGAGAATAAGGAAGTCTTTGCAGCTTCAAGACTCATTTTCTCCCTCCTCTGTGGGGCCTTGGTTAAATTTCCTCCTTGTTTTCCCCTTCATGTAGGTAAACGGAGAGGAGTACAATCGCAAGTTTGTCCATCCACTCAGCATGATCGGTGGAGTCTCCCATCACCAGTGAGTACGCCAAGATGAACCAATGCCGGAGACAGGGAGGAGGGGCTATCACTGTGAAGGCTGATGTCATCCTCCACGCCGTGAACCCTGACCTTGTCACGCCTTCTGACAAAGATGGGAATTTATGTCCAGGTTACGTCCAAGGATTCCTGCAGGACGACCAGGTTTTCAGTCCTCCTCCAGTGTTTGAGAAGGAATACCTGTTGGACGGGAGACTGATGGAGAACAACCATATTGATCATCAGAAAGGTAACGGCTCGTACATTTCAAGAGGTGATCAGTTTCATCTCTCCAGCGATAAGGGAATTCCGGATTTCCCTCCTCGCACTGACTCTGCTGTGTCCAATCACATTGCCGGCATGCAACAAAATTGTGCGAGTAGTGAAACCCACAATGGCGCCAGAGCTAAAGTGTCTTACAGTGCAGATTCCTCCGTATGCTTGCCCAGCCAAGCCAAACAGGAAACTGATTGGTTAGTCCTAAAATCGAACCTCGGGGGCAAGGACAGCAGCCAGGAAGCTGAAAATACACAGTCTAAAAGTGAGCCTGATTTAGTCATCGAAGTCGGTGGGCAGACAATCAAGGCTCACAAGTCTGTCCTGGCAGAGAAAAGTGACTACTTCAAGGCACGTCTGTCACGAGATATCCTGAAAGTGAAGGGCGTGAGTTACAAGACTTTGTCCACATTGATAGACTATGTTTACACTTCTCGGATGAATGTTGGCAAGGACAATATTGTAGATGTCATCACTGGGGCTAAAATCCTCCAGATCCCTTGTGCTGTCCAGGCGGCCATGGACTCCATGTCTGCACAAATCACTGCAGGGAACTGCTATGAGATTGTGACCATCGCCAAAAAGCAGCGACTTAGTGAACTGAAGGAGACCGCCTACGGATTCATGAGCGACAACTTCCTCCAGATCCTCAAAGACCCAGCTGTGTACGGGCGCCTGACTGGATCTGAGCGGGATCTGATCTTGAAGAAGAGAATGGAGGGGAGGAAGACTCTGATGGTGGCAGAGATAAACGATGTGTTTGATCGCGTTGGGAGTCGGCCTCCGAGCCGCTGCGGCAGCCGACCACAGAGCCCATTGTCAGTTGGGTCTTTGGAGGAGAATCACATGATTTACTACTTTAACGAAACAGCAAATGACTGGAGACCTTTGACTGCGATGCCTGAGGACATAAACACTAAAGGGTGCGGGATCTGTACCATGCATAACTACCTGTTTGTGGCAGGTGGAATAAAGGGGTTCGGGGAGAAGGGCAAGGTCTCAGACAAGGTCTTCTGTTACAACCCTATAACCAACCACTGGACTGAGATCAGACCTCTGAACCAAGCTCGTGCCCAGCTAAAGCTTGTGTCTATGGATGGCTACTTGTACGCCATTGGAGGGGAATGTTTGTTTACAGTGGAAAAATATGACCCTCGAATGGACCGCTGGACCACAGTGGCCGCCCTGCCCAAGGGAGCCTTCGCAGTGGCCCATGAAGCCACAACCTGCAGCGGAGAACTTTACGTCTCAGGAGGCTCTCTCTTCTACCGCCTTCTTAAGTACGACCCCAAGAGGGACGAGTGGCAGGAGTGCCCCTACAACAACAGCAGGAAGAAGTCCACCGACATGGTGGCCTTTAAAAGCTTCATTTACCGCTTCGATGTGAACCGCGAGCAGGGCATCACCGTGTTCAAGTACAACACCATAGTGAAAATGTGGCATGATTGCGCATCACAGAGGCTTGGAAGTCATTTACCCTTCAGGTGTGCCGTGATCGGGAACTGCATCTACTGTGTGAACAAAAGCCAGACTCTTCAGTTTGTAGTGGAGGAGGAGAATTCCTACTTTATTGAGGAGCCGCTGAGGGCGCCTCTCGAGGCAAAAGGCGTCCTTTTTCCTTTTGTTCTCACTTTGCCTGAAAAGCCTGAAAAAGTTACATAATGTGTTTGTGATCCAGAATAACACAATACACGTGTCATAGCAAAACTGGAATAAGCAGAAGACCGTATATACACTTTTCAATGTCAGCTTTTTATCTCAGTGTATCATTGCTTGCTTGCAATGGATTGTGTGTATTTGCATGGCAATTTAATGTGTCTGCAGAGTTACGCCTTAATAGGAACATTTTTATTTTTAGTGTTGAATGAATGCAAACATATTTGTATCTGACTGTAAATAATGACATGACGAAAGTTATTTAGTGTATTTTCTGTGTTCAATTTAGTTTGGTGCACTTTTGTAGTTAGGGTAGATATTTAGAACAAATTAACTGGTAGACTGGTGACTTTGGTAACAAAAACAAGTGTTTTGTTGAAAGTTGTACAAAAAGAATGGAAGCATTGTAGTGCGTTTTATGAATGATGCAAAACAGGTTCTATGCAAATAAGACAGAATATACAGGTGGGTCTGCTGTAATGCTGTGCTATTTAATAGTTACTATAATGGGAATCTGACGTGGGAGGAATACAGTAGTCCTGGAACTAGGGCTGCAATTAACAATTATTTTCATTATTTTTGTGATTAATCAATTAATTGTTTAGTCAACCAATTGCCAGATGATAGTGAAATGTTATAATTTCCCACACGCCAAGGAGATGTATTAACAACAGTGCAAAACCCAAAGATATTTAGTTTAATATCATATATTATGAAAGAAAACCTCAAATTTTCACATTTGAGAAACTGGAAACAGCAAATACTTAAAATTAAACGATAAATAAAAAATGATTAAACGATTAATCGAACATCAAACTAGTAGATTATTATTTCCTGTCCATCAGTTAATGGACTAATAGTTGCAGTTTTACCTCAAACCCTGATCTGCACTGCCTCTGAATTAAACTTGTGAATCAAGTTGAAATTGTTATCAGACAAAAAGCAAATGTATCAGTCTAATACCACGCAAATGTTCCAAAGCATTTAAACAGAATGTTGTACCTACCATAATTCAGGGGACCTTTTCAGTCTAAAGCAAATTCTGCATTTCAACTCAGTATCTCCAAGAAGCTAAAAACAATCTTGTCTGAAATATAAAACAAGAGGCCTCATATTTTTGTAACAAAATTGGAAATGGAAAAGATTTTAGGTTTAAAACTAGATAAATACATTTTCAGCTTCAGAGAATGCTATTTTGCTTATAGTGCTCACAGTTCCGATATTTAGCACATTTGCCAAAGATGAACAACACTTCAGTCGGGCAAAAATATGTTATGAAAACTGACAAAGACTTTCACATCTTTTGTGGATTAAGTTCCTTACAAAAAAGTGCTCCTCTGACTTCACCAATCACCAAGCAATAGTTGTTAGTTTTTCTAAGAGGAATGGCATCATGTTTCCTGCCAACAGGCACTTTCTGGGAAGTTAAGGGAAAGCGAGTCATTCAGAGCACACAAAGATTGATCTCTTATCGTTCTTTCTTTCCCTGTACGTGCTTAAGGGAACCGCAACAGGCCCATCTTCAACTGCAACTTTCTTCACTGGTTAGGTCCAGCATGTCCTTTATGTCAAAGGTCAAATCTGATACAGTGCTGCTGCATTATAGTCAGGCCTTGGCCTTTCCTGCTTCCACAAACAAGATGTTCTGCTGTCACGACACTAACAAACCATGTTCTTCTTGCATCAGTGCACATTAATAACACATTGTATTGTTTGCTGCTGCAATAACACAGTAGGAGTTTTGTATGGAAGCTGTCGCTGATATACTATTGGAACAAATTGCTTTTGATGACATTCGTAGAAATGTCTCCAAGCAGTCAATGCAACTAGGACGAAATGGATGTGGTTTTGATATTTTGCTGGCTGGCATCTGTATTTTTGTGAATTTTTGTATGGATTTGGTAGTTTTGGATCTGCTGCTGTGATGGACAGTAAAGTAATGCAATGCTAAGCAATGGCTTCCAGTTCAAGGCATATGGAGTGGGCTGGCAAATTAGCTGTTGGATAATATATGTCAGTCAGAACTAAGTGCTTCAAATAAAATATTTTGTGTCTGAAAAATATCTGGTCTTCTTGATATGTGTTAAGCATGGTGGGGAAATGCTACATTCTTTTAGCTAATCTGCCATACGTGGAACACAGCTGCCATCTAGTGGATAATGACTGTAACAGCACCCATAATATTCTTCCTTCCTTTCATTTAAGAGTTGAATTGCTGTTGAGAAAACACCTTGATGCAATAATAAACTGGAGGGTGGTGTTTCCCTGCTAAATGAAAGGTATCAGCTTGTGTTATGGCCAAACTGAAGGTTCATGTTCACTTTACAGACGGTGGAAGGTCAATATCTGAAACCTTTCAAGTCAAGTTGTCAAAGTAACAAGTTGTTGCATGCATAGATGGCGTATTGACAACTGTAGTAACTGATTTAAGCTGAAAATGTCAGATCAAGCAGTACGCAATATTGATCATGGAATCGGACTACTACTACAATCAAGGTCTAACACAGGCAGAAATTGCATTTTCTCTTTCTGTTAGAGATAACATTCAGATCAGTCCTTATCATTTAGGGAGAAGACTACGAGATAAATGTACCTGTTATCAAAAGAAAACGAGCTTTGTTATCTTGAGATAACAAAATAATTAACTCGTGATCTCGAGATAAAGGCATTAAAAAAGAAATTGCAAGCATGGTCGTTCTCAGCTTCCATACATAATAGACACGTCTACAATATAATTAGCTGTACAATAGTTGTATTAATAGCTGCATTTTTTGTATGTTATGTAGGTATATTGACAGCTGTATTGAACCAAGTTTTCTGTTGTCATCCGAAAAGAGACATACACGGACTTTTTCTGGGTTAAGTGAGAGAACAGTAATTTAAAGCAAGACTTTGTTACTTTTGCTAAAAAGCAGCACATAAAAAATATCTTCTTTCCCAAGATTCTTATGGGTCAGTTGCTTGAAAGACATCATTATTAGGTGACCTGACTGAGGGCAAGTGGAAACAACCAACATGTCTCCGTGGTGAGTTTACATGTTGTTTTACTTTTGTGTCATGATTGAACAAAGTATCACAGCACTGACTCAATAATGTCAGTTATACAGCGTCATCGATCTAACGTTTGCTAACAATATAAGTTTCTGGTCAGACCAACCCAAGCAAGGCTATAGCAACAAAACCTGTGTCTTCAACTTTTATTCCTCATAAATGTAATTTAAATGTTTTCTATGGAATTTAGCTCTATAACAGATTTTGTCTTTCATTCACTAGCCCACGTCTCAACATAGGCCAATATTGCTCATTTACTCCCTTACACTTTAAAGCATACTGTAATCCTGATTTGAACTTAGAACATCATACGTGGAGATCCGTGCACTCTAGGCGAAACAGTGACGTTATTGTTTTCATGTAACAGACGCCAGGTAAGTCAGAATCACATTATTTGTTTAATGCAGTAAATATACAGACATTTGACATGCCATGTTTTTTGTTATGGATCACAGGGTTGCAGTGTTTCTCAAACAGGAGAATAGGGCTTGTGACAGAGCAAGTCGCACAGTAAGAGAGCATACAATGTCCTAACAGTTCTGTGTTTATATGAAGTGTCAAAGACAGAAAAGCCTGATTGAAGATGCAGGTGAATTTCATCTCCTGCCAATGACCTCAATACAACAGCGTCTCTCTCAATATGTTCACCCTTTCAACACTGGAGGGCAGTATGAGCATGCTGCACAATATGGACATGGCACAGCTGCACCCTTTGCCATCCATGCTCCTGCTGGACTTCATATTAGGATGTATACCACCATACACCAGGAAGGCCCACATGCAGGATGAGTTGTAGTCACATTGGTGTGTGCTTTTTATGAGTCAAATGATAGTGTATGACCCTGTCATTTCACAGAAAATGTGGGCCACAACACTCGAAATGACCACATAAAACTGTAATGTTTGGTTCTTCTAAGCTAGTGTAACAAGGCCCGTTTACCAAACAATATAAAAGTGTCATTGATTAAATTTTGAATTTGCATCTGATTGAGAATATTTTTGTTATTTGTTATTGTTGTCATGCGTCATATATGAAAAAAAAATGGAATCTACCTTTATATTGTTTGCTGAGGCATTTTTGAATAGTTCCT
The DNA here is from genome assembly GCA_036024295.1 of Nannoperca obscura. Classification (NCBI taxonomy): domain Eukaryota; kingdom Metazoa; phylum Chordata; class Actinopteri; order Centrarchiformes; family Percichthyidae; genus Nannoperca; species Nannoperca obscura. The sequence goes on along the minus strand of JAVQJL010061292.1, from coordinate 35,189 downwards.
TTTATTTTCATTAAAAGTACAGATGTAGATTTGTTTCAAGGCTTTATTCATAATGATTGCCAGCCGTGAAGTCCATACATAATTAAATTAGTTTTAAATTAAATTAAAATAATGCAATGCAATATAATTAATTCTTTCAATGTACTAGTGTACACTTCCTTTAATATTTCATATAACTTTAAATGCAAAAGGTTATTAAATAATACATATCACACTTATTAATTGCCCTGATGAGTTGTCACAACAATGCACTCAACATGAAACCTAAACTCAAGTACTCTCAGCCTGTTGCCATGCTTGGATGATTGACAGCCCCCTGATTCTGTCAGAAGTCCATCCCTTCTGCTGGAGTTGTTTTTCCAACGACTGCACTGGGTTAGAGGAGCTATCTATTTAGCTAGGTTAACTAGCTAACCAGTTTCCAACCTCCTTATATGCCTTACTGTTTCTTTAAACTGACACAGAAAACATCACAAACCATACACCCATCCCAGGTACACTGTTTTTGTGAGTGCTGATACTAGCTAATTTCACAGCTGCTCTGTCTAATTGGAAAGCTCTGGGGCTAATAGCATTTCCATTGTTTAACTAGTTAGCACAGAAGCTAATGTAACTGTATCCCTGACACCTGAGCCAGCTACTCTAATGAAGACCTAGAGATGTGTCCAAAAAAAGCTAGTAAGCTTTAAATTAAGATTAGGGCTGTCTGGTTGAAGCGTGATAAAAAGATAAAGTAAGCTTGGTGTTCAAAAGCATTAATGTAAACATTTTATAAAAACTTTAACTTGTTTAAATGTAGGCTACTTTCAAGATAATACCTAGGTAGTGACTAAGATGTAGCGACTAACCACAGTTCAAATCCTTACAAGTGAACAAAATGGTACTCATTTTATATCATATATGTCACAGCTAAGTTAAGTGAGAAGAATATATTTGGCTACTGCTTTCAAAATGTTTCTGTTAGCTAGAGTCAAGCTGAGGTGCGAAGTTTGGCATTTTTGACACACAGAGTAAAAGGTAGCAGTAAGTGATGGCGATGAATGATGAATTTGTTGTCATCCCTTAAATAATTCTGCTGCATAAAAGTTTCACCTTGGAACTCCAAATTTAGGCCAGAGACTCTTTAATTGCTCATTATGACTTCCCATTTAAGTGTTTCACATCTCTTTTTATACTGTCTCCCTCTCGTCTTGCTTTCAAATGCCCACAGGAGGTGTGAAGTTGCTACTGTGATGTGGTCTCCATCTTTGCGAGGCTTGTGAGGCAAGGGCATGCATGACCGATACATCCACTAAGATCTTGTCTGATGGGGCCCTCCTTGGAGGTAAGCAGCTAGCCCCATGCTGCACTTGTCTTTAGTTTTCTTACGGAATACTAATTATGTTTGCATAATTGGTTTTAGTCGTTTAAATCGGGAGCTTGTTAAATCTTTTCCCCCTGTTTTCACCTACAGCTAAATTTAGCTAACAAGGTCTATCTGAATCTGAACTGCTTTGTTCAAAAACTGAGGCATTAGTGGTTTAGCCTAGACTTCAGAGTGCTGTGTCAATTGATCTTACATCTTGAAAGAATGAAGATAAAATTTGAAATGACTTAAAACCGCTTATATGATAAGCTGTTGGGAATGTTTTTGTGCTCTACTGTCGAATAGCTTTGAGCAGCCTCTTTTTGTGTAATGGCAAAGAGATGTAAAAAAAAATTGACATTTTGTTTTAATTTCCACTTGATTATCTGTGATTATGTACTAAAACAACACCCCTTTAAAGAGACAGAGTGAAAACGTAAAGGGCTGGAAATTAGAATCACCAGAAAAAAAAGTATGGCCTGGGGAAAAGCATCATGTAATGTGCTTTTCCGTATCCACCCCGCACTCACTAATTTTTGCCATTTGAATATACACAGAATTATTTACACCTTCAAGGCAACTCGACTGAACTGCACATCAGTCAATTAGTAAATCAGAAATTTTCTGTGATTCCAGTTTAGCGTGGAGTCCTTGGCTCCCTCTGGTCCCCCCCTTTTAGTCTCCCATCCTGACAGTGACAAATTACTCCTCTGCTTGGCGAGATTGAAAATTAAAAGCATTTAAAGTTGCTCATGCATTTATGCTAATGAGAAATTCAGATATGATTTGCATGCGAAAGAGGCTAGTCTGAGAACTCATCATTGCCCCCACCAGCCCTGCATGTCTTTAGGCTGTGTTATTTTTTTCTTTATCTGTGAGTGAAGAAGAAAATGTAGCATGTAAACACCCTCAAAATGTGACATTTTATGAGGCTGACTTTCTTTACATACAAGAAACAAGTATTATTGCCTTTAAGAAGGTCTTTGTAGAGTATTTAGGATGCAGCCAACCTACCATTGGCACCCCCTATAGCCACTCAGGCAAATTGGGTCATTGTGTCTGGCGTTGTCACATCACACCACAGGAGGAAACACTACAAACATAATGACATTGTGCAGTTACTGCTCATGCTGTCTCCTGTCACTATTTGGATAGGGACTATTAAATACAGGGTGTACTTACTAGTATAACACTGGCAAGGCAAAGTTCGAATCATGAACATTATTCTGTGGGCATAAGCTTCTAAAGTCTAATATTAAAATGTTTGTTCAGATGAAAAAGGCTTTGTTTACGTGATAAACATGTGCAGAACACTTTGGAGCTGGAGGATTAAAACTCTGGGCTGATTTGTTTTCCCAGTAAGCTCCATCCACGTCTTCCTCTCAAAATATCAAAGCGCACCCTTCTTTGAATTTGTTTGTTCCACAGTTACTAAATGATTGTAGCCTAGGAAACAAGATGCATTAATGAAGGTGGAAAATGAAATGGGACTTTAATTTGTTTCAGTGTTCATTGCAGCGGTGAAATGGATTAGCTTTGATTGAGGTGTGAGATGAAGAAGGAAAGCGCTGACATGACACTTGTATTTGTCATCATGTCATTTCAAGGAGGAAGCTGCGGCAATTATGAATATGGGTACACAGCAATTAAAAGCTGTAGTATTCATTAATAATTTTATATTAATTTTTCAGTGGTCGCTTAAGTGATTGCCACTGCACACAGGCTTTCCAATTATGCTGCTTAATTAGAAATGTCAATATTAAGAAATAATTAAACTTGGGAATACATTAAGGTTGTCAGAAATACTTAAAAAGTTATGACCATCACTCAAATGATGTTTTCTCTAATATGTTTTGCAATGATTTGTAAATTAAAGATGAGACTTTGATCAATGTGTGTGGCAAACTGAACTGGATAGTTAGGAAGTTACATGATCACCTATGTTTGTTTTTAGTTAAAGTTTTTTAGAGGCGCTGCTCTCAGAAGAGAAGGCAGTCTTATTAAGGTAAAGAGTGAGAAGCTTCCTCACCTTTAACTCCAGTGCTTTACCTCCTGTCCCTTTTTCAGAGCAGTTCGACAGGCCGAAACTTGCTAAAGGTCACCAAAGAGCTGGCGGGAGGATCAACTTAATCCCAGGTGCTCAAATCAGTTTTTATTTATTTGACGTGATTCTGGATTCATCACCGGTAATGTTTTTATTTTACCTGCAATTATAAGCATGAGAATGAAGGAAAAACTGATACATATCTCAATATAAAACATGCATGTGTGTTTAAAAAGAGATATGCTGTGCTTAAATGGCACAGTTTTAGACCACAACAGTTGCAGTGTTGATACACTGTTTAACAGTCACCTGCAGTTAGTCAGTGAAATCATAACCAAGCACATATCTGTTTTTCTTCAATGACACAGTTTCAAGCAATATTTATGAACATGGGCAAGATTGTCTTCCAAATGCTAAAGCCTGACTTTATTTAGAAATTTTATCTTAAGAAAAAAAGTCAGACATGCTCCAAACAAACAATATTGTCTGGGTTTTATTTCATTGTAGCTCTAACCCTTGTTGTACTGACACTGCGTCCCATTCAATGCCTGTGGAGTTGTTTTATTTGTCTCTCCATGTTAAAAGCATCAAGAGAGCCTTGGCTTACTTGTTTTTTTTTATCTTGAGAGACAAACCAACTTCGAACTGCCTTTGATCATAGGAATATATTTCCATTTCAATATAGATCTCACAGGTAGCTGCATATTGATACTAGTAGATTTAAAGCAGGCTAATAATCAAGTAGAGCCATCACCTGTTGACTGCAGCGGAAGCCGACTGAAAGAAAGACTTGAAAGCATTTGTACCTCAAAGCGATGGCAGCCTCTAATGATAGGATCGGTTTTGGCACAGCACGTTGGCCGTGTTTCCCTCAAAGCCTTGTGTGACAGCTCTTTAATTGGACTGCTCCGCTCCCTCAGTGCTGTAAAATGTTACTAGCCAGTATTGCTTGGCTGTTATGGTATAATTATTCCACAATACACTGCAATAAAATCAAGCCAAAGTTGGTCTAAAGGAATTCTGTACTCCTCTTTATGAATACAGGCAATTTTCATATCACCTTCATATCATTCTCTGAGATTTCCTGAATCATTTCCCCCCCCCTAATCAAGTGCTAACTGAGCGTTCACAGATGAGGAGGAGAATGAAGAACCCAGACTCCTTGGTGTTACAGGTAAACGTTTTGTGTCTCCATCAGACGATAATCACTAAAACCATGTCCAGTTACCATTGTGTGTTGTTTGTAGTTTGTCAAGTCACAGTTTTTCAAGCACAAATGATTTTGCAGAATTTGTGAGAATATAATCTCATCGTCATCCAGTCTGTGTGAATCAAATGTGTATATCACAAATGGAGTTCCATGAGAGGTTGTATCCTTGACTTTGCTCCTGTTGACATCTCCCTCTCTGTCTGTTTCGTACTTGTTGCTCTTGTTTTCCTCTGTTGAACGCAAAGAATGAAAATACCCTGGTGAACCAAAGCCTATATCAGTCAGAGAAAAGAGTGTGTGTGTGTGTGTGTGTGTGTGTGTTTGTGTCTCCTCTAGCCTGCGGCTGCAGATTAGCCATGAGAGCCAGAGGATCGCCCCCACTCTCTGACAAATGAGAAAAGCCACAGTGGCCCTGGCCAAAGTGACAGGCCAAATGGAAGCAATTCCTCCCGAGGTGGGGGAGAGCAGCTGTGACCTGGGCCTGCTATGCCGCTCTAGACAGGACCCTGTGTGTGTGTGTGTGTGTGTGTGTGTGTCTGTGTATTGGCTGTAGGGAATTAACCCACAAGACAATTGGCATTTCTCTCCTGGCGGTCCCCATTAAGTGGTGCGTGTGGCGCTGACCTATGGGAAACCCCATCAGTCGCAGATGGCCGTGCACCTTTACCTTGTGGGGGGGGTGCTGTTGTGCCCTGCTCTGTTTTGCCCGGTGTTTGTGTGCATCGCTGGATATGGCCGGTGTTTAGGATGTTTGACTTTTACATTATTCATTTGTGCCAAGGTAATGGGCTCTATATAGACAAAGACTCTGCACGTGCGTGTGGGATCATTCCCTTTAAAGAGCAGTGGCAGGGTATGTCAGCCCAGTCTCACTTCAGAGCCCTGTGGATGTGTGAGTAATTAACACTGAGCCCTGATGGATTCAATTCTACCCTGCTGAGATCGACTCAGTCTGCTGCAGTTGGCATGGTGACCTGCAAGCAACAAGACACTTTCGAGGGGCAAGGATGGTTAGAGTGGCAAATAGAGTGATACGAGCGACAGAAAATGTGAAGGGTGTTTATCACACCCAAATCATCTAAATAAACAAGACAGGTGGACATAAAGTGTTTGAGTGAACAGGCCTTAAAAAAAGAGGATTAGAAGATGGACAGCTCAGGGTTGGAGCCTGTTCCCACCAGTGTGTTGTATTCTGCCCCCAGTTCAGTCAGACTATCTGTCATGTGATATATCCAAACCTGCGTCTCCACCAATGCCTTTCCTCCTTGTCTGTAAATCTTTCTGTTCTCCCCTCGCTCTCTCTCCTATCACCCAGGGCCAAGTGGATCAGGCTTCACTCTGACACAGCCATCATAATTACTCCACGCCGGAAGAATCAATTACAGCTAAGCACCATTATTTCCAGAATGGAGCTAAACATTAAAGTTTAAAAATTCCAAATTATTAAAAAGCCATGCTCTCAGGGACACATACAGAATATTTACTGTTAACAAATAACTTAATAACTTCACTCTGAATTATTAATTCATGCCTCACATTGGCTCTGCAAGACTTGTCTCATGGTTAATTCCTTTGCCTTTATACGTTGTTAAATATGCATCACTTCTTGACTATTCTATATGAGAACTTGGCAAATCTGTCAGAGCTTTGTGGCTTTATTAGAAAATCTGAGCTGCAGTTTTGTCTGTTGACAAAGTGATTTAAAAATTCTAGTCCAAACTAATGCTTTGTTTATAGTTGGAGAAATGAATGCAGTTTCTTCTGCGCGTTATTCTGGTGTGGACGAGCTGGAATAGCTTGATGCAGTGAATCACTTTTGGCTGTCATTTAAGTGAAATGTCCTCAAGTCAACCTTGTTTGAGCTAATGAGGTGGCTGTGATTGGAGCAACTAACTAACTAACAATCCAGCAACCGTGCATCCTGTTTGTGATGTTTTGTCTGTATCAAACTAGTTGAAGGTGAAATGATCAACTGACTAATCAGTTCTAGTCACTCCTTTTGAATATGAAGTACGAAATGACTGTTATAAATCAGAGTATCTGGACATTACACTCGGCTCATAAAGGTGCAGATGATGTAACTGGAAAGAGATTTTTGATTTGAATGGCTATATTTTTAGTTTATTTAGTTCCTTGCTCATAAAATCAATATAACCAATGTAGACTACTCTGGATTTCTTGGATTTGATGCAGATTTGCAGAGTATAGGCTACATCCAGTCCTTAAGGCAATTGCCGCTGATGGCGCTTCTCATTCATTACCTGAGGGTATGCACACAGAATATCACCAATGAGATTTATTCCCTTATTGGCATTTTATGCTCAATTCAAGTTGTTGGGCTTCCACGAGATTAATGTTATTGCTGACTTGTTCCAATAGCCTTTGCAGCAAGCAGCGGACATTTTCCATTATAGGTTACACATACAGTAGTCCATGAAATGCAAATACCACTCTATACAACCTCCTCTGTTACAGGAGGTACGAGTGGAATTTAACGGGCCAGGGGGCGATTAAGACTAAGGAAAGGGAAGGTGCTTGCTTTAGAGCCTTCCAGCTGAGTGACTCAAAAACAATGTGGCAGAACTGGAAATAGTTCGCATCTTTAGAAAAAAAGTCCCCAGGGGCTGTAAATTGGCTCTCAGAAGAAGGAAAAGGAAACAATTGCCCTTTACCTCCGAGGTTGCATGTCATCTCTCTGAAACTCACTACTGGGCAGATTAAGGTCAAGTAGACCATTCCCCCCCCTTTTCCCCACCTCTCCTCTGAAGGGAGCAGAGAGAGGGCGAATAAAATGATGACAGAGAGGGATTGAGAGAGAGAGCAAGGGTAGAAACTGGGATTTTGAAGGTCTTTGAAAGAGGTTTTACACCCATCCCTGGTGGTTTTCCTCTCTCACTCCAAGAACTGTGTTGATAATGGCTGCTTGTCAAGGAGGATGAGCCCACCTGCTCTTTGTAACTCAGTCCTGCTGGATCAGCTCATAGCCTTCACATAAATATGAAAGGAACACGATTGGGGGTTAGCAGTGGTCTCGCATTTTGGATGTCAGTGGCCCCTTAATGTAGCTGTAAAGGGGACAATCTTCTATGAAAGGGCACTCTAGGAATACATTTTACTGAGAGAAGACATTCACATTACCTGGCTGGTTCGTGCCCTTAAACCATAGGCCTACTGAAATACAATAGATCAGCCTTCTAAACAACGCCGACCCAACATTTTGGAGACAACATAGACTACTACGATGCTAACACCATAATATGTCATTAGGCAGTCGCTCGTCACAGATGATAAATCAATGAAACCGAAGTGGCAAGCCTGCCAATTGTAATTACAAAATCAATTGACACACAATTAAGTCTTTTGTTTCAGTGGATTGTCCTGTCAATCAGGAAAGAGCTCCTGCACGTTCAGTAATGTGCAAGTGAATGGCATAACATTTTGCCTTTCAATGTCAAGGGCACAGTTACAAAGTCTGCCGGCAATTAAGAACCATAATGTGCTGAGTCGAACACGGCATCAAAATAGGCAGCAATTTCTTCTGCTCCAGTTGAAATTATGCTTATCAGGTACCTCGCCTCAGCAAAGGTGAAGGGTCGGCCCGAGCAGGCAGGCAGCATTTCTCCACATAATTGAGAGAAGTTTGGATTTAATTGTATAATTAATCTTGTCGAATTAAGGTACACAGAAGTCCGACCCCTAAATTAGGCAGTCTGGAATATTTTAAATTGCCTTAATGTGAAATCTGGCTCCAGAATGCACTTTGTTCTCTCCTGATGGTGAGGTAGCTTTTTAGCCATGATGAACACAGCATTCTGTAATAACCTGTTAGCAGTTCTTATCACGTTGTTCCTTTATATGATTAATTTCCTCAGAAAGTAATTGCAATTTTAAAGAGAGGCTCGTTTTATTGTATATCTTATTTTGGGCCGGTGAAGTGAAAATATAAAGACAGACTTCATGGTAATGCTCATCAAACTGAATTTGAACAAAAATCTACATTTCTGACTTGATATTCTTCTGATGAGGGTTTAGTTCTGCAATTGCTTCTTCAGCTGTCCTTTCTGTGTTCCCCTTTTGTTGATTGATCAACATATTCATTTTGCATTAATATGACTCCCTCTGTGAACCACGTGGATTAACTGGACTTTGGGATTACCCTGAATTTATCTCAGTTATCCTGTTAAGAAGCGATGGTGTATTGGTGATTGGGGCTCGTGGCAGCATCAGAACCTAAGGCAAACACAGTGTGAACCAGCACCAGGCCCATGCAGTGGTGATGGAATACAGGGAGGCATAAAATAATTTTCTGTGCAACTGGACTCAACTGGACACTTGTGCAGCCTTCAATGTCCTCATTCAAATACAGCTTGTGTAATTTATCTGTTGATGACATGGGTCTCTCAATATGCAACAAACAGTTTAGGAAATAATCTTTGATTTGTTTTGTTTCTTATTGTTTGTTTCTGATATATGCACCCAATAATCACTGGAAAGCAGTATTGATACTGAGTGAAATACATTTTTGTATGATTTGTAAATTTAATTTCTAGGGGTTTTGAACTGATGACTGGGCACCAGTCTCACATTAAATACATTTTTAAGAGACAAATAGTTACAGGCTTATTTTCAGTAGTGTAAATGAGCAAAATTAAGTGGGATTCAAACTTAGTTTCCTTTTTTTCGGCTTTCACAGGGTAGAGATTAATGTGTAGCCACCAATGAACAAACATTTTCAAGAGCACTTTAAGCCTATATGTATGTTCTCAACTGCAGATGCATGAATAAAATCCTTGGATGTATGCATATGGATCTACACTTTTAAATGGCACCTGTACATGACAAATGTATTGCATGAAGTGGTTTTGAGGACATTGAGTCATGCATGTAATTATGAGCTGTTGTATTGAATAGCACTCTGTCAGTGGAGCTCCCTCCATCAGTCCTTCACAATACTTGCTGAGCTCTGTCCTACAGAAGGTTCTGTGTTGAAGTTGTATGGTGTCCATGTTATGATATTGTAGCATAAAAAAAAAATCTATAAGCTAAAACTCCATCTCCAAACAAATGAATACACCTCGCTTTATTTCAATCAGATTATCTTGTTTCAAGTCACAGTTAAGAGTGCATCTCACACAGCAGTGTCTCTCAACAGACTTTGCAGAGATTAGAAACACTTGAGTGGAGATTGGTTTGGGAGAGAAAAGCCAGTTGAGGGTGTCACACGGGAAGGGATTAAAAGTGGAGAGTATCAATGACCTGACAATCATCTGAGATGTTGATAGCGCAAATGTGAATATCACTATTTTGGCTTTTTTTTCTCCTTGAATAGTGCACACACTCATCAAAATATAAACTTAGATAAATATACTAATCTACATATATGGCAAAATAAAGAATGTGCTGAGATTCTAGTGAACATTGTTAAATTTGCTGCAGAAAGGATGTCTATATTTTCATTCCATTATTTAGCATCTGTGTAGTTGACTCAACTCTAATAACAACAATTTTATTTACTGCAGTATGGAGATGAGAATGCACGTCCGATCGTCTACTGCTTAGAAAGCGGGAGGCCCATGGGGTATTTGCCAGTATAATTCTCTTCTTAACACAACGACCTTACTCTGCTGTTGTTGTCAGATTTAGTAACAGCAGATGCATGAGAGGAGCTGGTAGGAAAAAGTCTCCTTCGGCTTGTTCGAATGCCAACTGTGTGCATGAGCTTTCAAAGGGCCCTTTTTTATGTCTGTGACGTATGACTGTTTCTCTGTAGACGGCATCTCGGGGAGAGAAACGCTAACCCAGCACAACGCTGCTGTCACCCAGAATACAGATGGAAGATCTGCCCTTGTGCACTTTCACTGAAGTACGTACGTACATAGATGGCTCTATTCTACACTGCTGTGTGTGTGTGTTTCAGTGTAGTGTACTTTCTGTGTGAGGAGACGTACGGTTGCTGCAGTGGAGTATGCTGGAGTGTGATTATTTTTAGTGTCTGAGTTTCTCTCTGTCCCCGTCTCTCTCTTTTACCAAATTGAGGCAGGTATCTATGCAATAAACCCATTTCTGGTTCCTGGCAGAATGTAATGCTCTCAAGACTAAAGGGTTCGAAAATGTGGTTTTGCACTATTGTTGGAATTATTGTGGTGTGTTTAATTTTTTTCCTGAAAGGGCGTACCTTCCTGTCACTATGGAGAACATCAGGATAGCATTAATGCTGTATGGGAAAGTGGTCTCAGACTACAATCCTGGCCGCTGAGACTCAACATGTTTAACCTTTAACCTTGATATTCCCATGATATTTTGCAAAAAGGCATTCTTTCTCTGCAACAATCCATTGCAGCACACTGTTTTGAAACTGAATCTAGCTGCTTTTTTTAGGACTTCCATGCTTTATTTGGCTTTTTCCTCTTTTCCCAATCTGCCTTTGATTGTTCAGGGAAATCTTGTGAAATGCAAATGGGGCCAAACAGAATGTAATTGCTGCTGTGTGATGATTACGAGGGAGAACTAATGATGTCCCAACACCAGGGTCAGGTAGGGTTTAATTAGTGGAGGCACAATCAGTGTCACTCCACTCTTGCGCTCTCCTGTTCCCGGTGCCTGCTTGGTCCTGTGCCAGCTCGCTCTCCAAGAGAGTTTAAAGAAAATGGGCTGCTGATGTGAAAAGAGGAGGGGGCAGAAATTAATGTAGCTAAGTTCCTTTGTTCAGAACCGGGCTGTTTTGGAAATGGAGCCCCATAAGAAGCATTGGCCTGTCTGCAGATAAAGGTGGAGGTTAATGAATGGAGCAGAATGGAAAAGGTCGCCATTCGTGCGCCTGAAAACATTGGTCCATTGTGGGAAAAGCCTAGTGGTGCGTTAAACAAAACCCATGGCGCATACTTTCATGCTAGCCTCTGTACCAAAATGAAACATCTCCCAATGCCTTTTGCTGTGATCATGAATTATTGTTCAGAAGGAATATGTTGCGCTACTGAGCAGATTACTCAAACAAGGAGACCAGATTGGACAGATGAGTGAGACCAGCCAAAGAGAATAACTGTGGCCAACATTCCTGATTATCCAATCAGCGCTCCAAAAACATCAATTCCATCTCGTCAATAGATAATTAAGAGGGATAATTGGCTGACTGTGCTCTGGGCAGACAAACACTGCTGGTAAAGTTCCATCCCTTACCTCAGCATCGAACAAACACACACACTCTCTTTCTCTCTCTCTCACACACACACACACATAGCAGAGACATCTGTCTACTGAAGGTCAACGTATCTTATGTATTAAGATGGAGTTTAAGATGGAGAGCTGGTAGTACTATACTTTTAGTTAGAAGCAAATGGGTTTTGAAATATATGCTTTATTGTACAGTAAACATTTTTAAACATTTAGAGTCACCATCCATTGAAGAGTGCAGTGAGATTTAGCAAGATTATCTTTTGAGATCTTTTATGGTCCAAGTGGAGAGACCAGTCAGCCGTTCCACATTAGGATCCTTTCCATGGGGCCTTTGTTGTTTTAAAACCACTTCTAAGGATTACCTTACTTGGCAACTAAAGGCAAATTTTTTTTTACCAGGGCACAACCTCACCCTTTAGGAAACCAGAGTTTTTTTTTATTCTCAACCATCTTGCTCAGAGCTATTCATCCCTTTTAGATCCACGAGTGTCTGTGAAGTACGGGCCAGCAGATTTAACCGGACAGGGCCAGAGATTTAAAACATTGACCTGCCTGGTCTCAACAGCTGTGTGCTAATCCATTCCATTGCTCTGACTATCCTCCCCCTTTTTCCTGCTCTGGTGAATAGCAAGGTCCTTAATGTGTGAGATCAAGAGGAAAATAAGGCTCTCCAAATGGAATCAAATCACACGGAGGGGCTGCCCGGCTCGCAGCAAAAGGCCTCGGCAGCATTTGGGCCAGAATAAGACAGACCAATTGGACTGTAATTCCTTTTCCAGCTATTAGCCACTCACAGCTTGCCGTTTACTCGCTTGCTCGGTTCGCTTCTCGTCCCCCTCCCCAACCAACCGCTCTTTGATTAATTCATTAATTCACCAACAGAAGCTGAATCACATCTCGGCACTCGTTTGACTCAAATTGGATGCAGGGTAACAATCAGTCCCTCCCACCCCAGACTGATCTGACAAATAAAAAAATAGAGCATTACTGAGTAAATAGATCTCTGTCCATTCGGCCTGATAATTTGTTGCATTTTCATGTTTTATTTATGCTCGGAGAAGCTGCCTGTTCTCGTATATATCACAAACCCAATGAGGCAAGGCTGGTAGGGGTGTATTGATTTGGGTTGACTGTGCACCCCTCCACGCAGCCATACACCTACAGCCCCTGCTACGCCCCTTGCAGTTTGTATTCGTCTCAAGCTTTTAGCCCTCTAGCTCTTGTGCATTGGCTCTCATTCAATGGTCCCCCTTCTTGGCTCACACAAGGCCCAATCCCATTCCCATGCATTCAATATTCCCATTATAAGCTCATTAGTCTAGTCATTGTTTTGGGCTCATTAATAGGATATCCATCGCCTTAGACACCTCTGAATTACCATGTCACAGTGTGGCCCCTTTCACAGCATCAACAGTGGGTGGATTTGCAGAGTTGTGTGAGGGTGTGTGTCTGTGTGCATCTTGCGCTTGTGTTTGCCATGTCGACCTTGAGTTTGCTGACATGCCAGCCCCTCTAGAAACCTGCTGACACACTTCATGTAGATACACATGCACCCACACATGCACACACTCAAGTCCCCCCTCCTCAGCCTCAGTTCCCCGCCCACTGGCTCCCAGAGGCTTGACCGTCAGTGATGCAGGAGACAGCGGAGCGAGCGGGCGGGGGGGGGGGGGGGGGCTGGATCAGGGTTTTTAACATGCGAAGCAGGTCCTCCTGTGCGTACGTATTGATCCTCGGAGGGCTCCCAGGCCCCCTTTTCCTTTCTTTCCCCGGCAGTGGAGGCCATTCATCACCGAGGCCATGACTGGAGAGCTCAAACAGCCGTCTCTGTTAGAAAATGGGCTGCGGCGAGCTGTGCCGTGCCACCCTCGAACTGGCCTCTCTCATCAGGAGGGATGAAGCCTTGACACAGTGGCTCATGGTGATCTGTTCTGCTCACAGGAGTCATCCATAGCGGGCTGGTCAATGCACAGTCATGCCTCTATAAAGCCAAGCTTCCCTTAATTGCTCTATTGGATTGCAGTGTTCTACTCTCACCTAACATGGTTTTATCGATTTGCAGGGGGGGGAAAAAAATCATAAAAAGAGTATACCAAGCAGGACGCTCTTTGGTAAAAGTAGCTTGACTTGCTGTCAAGAAAATAATCAAGTTTTAAATGACGCTTCCTCTGTAGGGCCATTTTTTAATCTGTGCTCAAAGAAGAAATATGAATGTGTATATCCAGGTCATGTTTGTCTCTGACATGTTGGTGATTTATGCAAGTCTCCTGCAGTCTCCCTTCCTTCCTGCCTCCTGCCACACCTTGGTCCTCCCCCGCACCCTTATGTTTGATTGATAGTGACTTTCGACGCCATGGGGAGATGTGCATCCCAGCTGAGCTGCCAAGGCTGGAGCTCCAGCCTCAGCCTAAGTTTGGACCATGACAAGGACGTACAGGGAGAAAGACAGATGGCGGGAGGGAGCAGAACGGAGCATGGCCTCAGCGTCAGATGTGTTTTAAATAACTTTGACAGAGGAGTTTGAACCGTCTCTCTGGGCTGGAGCTAATCTGATGTGAGAGGATGCCACACAGAGGCTGATAGGACCCAGAGATAGAGCAGGGGAGGGAATGGCAAAGGGAGGCATGGAGGGAGAGAGAAAGGGTAATAGAGGTGCTCACTCAGCTGGTGGGAAATCTGCCCTCTTCATCTTTTCATCGCTCCAGCCTCTCTTCCTCACCCAGTCATATCCATTTACCACCAAGCCCCGGCTCTCCTCTCTCTTCTTTCTCTTTCACACTTTGCGTCACGCTCCCTCTCACCTCCCTCCATCTCCCTCCCTGTCGTCCCCTTCGCTCTCCCTCTCCCCCGCCTCACCGCTCCCTCCCCTCTGTCTTTCACAGACGATTTAGGAAGTCACAGCCTCTCCCTTCCATTTATGAAATTGCTCATGTTATTTCTTCAGGTTCTTTTAAAACATGTAATCTTCATGAACTGCTAACCTATTCACAGTAATTGTGTGTAGTGTAGTGTGCTCAGTGTTCATGTAACCTTACACAATGGAAAGGCCCCTTATGAATAGGAATGCAAGGATGCGTGTGTACCTAACCAGTGAATGTGTGCATGCAAGCACACACAAATGTATTTTTCAGGTTAGAGTGTGATGTAGAGCAGAACAGACAGAGAGCCAGACAGAAGGAAGTAGGGAATGAGTGTCAAATGGTGAAGAAGGAAATAAAATCCAGGGGAACCTTGATGGTGCTAGGCTTGCTGTGGGAGGGAGGGGGGGTGAGGGATGGCAGCGTAAGGGAAGGAGAGAGATTGAGTGAAGGGTGTGTGAGGTGGAGAATGTGGCGGCCTGTCCTTGTACCTCCTCCACTCCTCGCCTCTCAGCCTTCTCCTCTCTCCCCTCAGCTTGTTTCTGGCTCATTACCCCCTCCGCCAGCAGACTTCTCCCTGGGCGGCAGTGAAAAGAACTGTCCTCTCTCGCTCTCACAGACAGCCGCAGCCTGAGCACTGCCCTGCCCTCCTGATATTAATCAACACACACACACTCCTTCAAGCTCGCGCACACGCTTTCCCCAGCGAGCTCCTCTGACGGACAGGCTGGTGGGCAGCCTTCTCTTCTCCTGGCCCTCACTTGCAAATGAGACATCCAACCCCTTAGAGAAGCAGGCGAGGGACAGGATATTAGAAAAGTTTTATTGGGAGGAAACTTGTTTTCATTATTTGGTCTTGTGTGAGTGACTGTGGGAGGAGACGCTAAATGTGCTTGGTGCTGCTGGGTGGTTTTGCATTTCCCTCTCATGTTTTGAAATTAAATCTAAAAATTAAGCTCTTTAAATACTGCACATTATGGAGAGTCAGATGAGACCAATATACTGGACCATGGATGGCTTTTTATTTGGGGAGCGGGGGATCCATGATTCGAATGAAAACAAATGGGACACGCCGCTACCATAAATGTAAATCTAAATGCAAGAAAGGAACCTATTACTCTCAGATTTTAAATGCACTAACACTAAACAAAATCCAATTTATTATTATGTATTTATTTTTGTTACTAGTGTTATTAATGTTCACTGCAGAAAAACGGGGCTATATATATATATAGCACGAACAATTGAGAAACATACAAATTTAGATTGTTAAAACCATTCACATTTATGTGGTCAGAAAATTAGAATGTATCAAATATCAGCCAGCAGTGTCATCCTTTGCCAATTGCGTGGATTGTTTGACTATAGTGGGAATTGACATAGGATGACATAGGACATGATGATGAATTTGTTTCACATTGCTATTATTGTCCTTAAGTTTAGTGGAGAGCACCTCATATTTAGAGCCCAAACCAGACTGGCAGAGACCAACATCAGTATTTAAGAGTTTAAATATGTGAGGTTTTTATTTTTTTTATAAAGATCCTTTCATTTGATTTTTAAAGAAGTATGGCCGAGATATGTACCAGGTGGGACATTTTACAGTTGAAAAGTAAACTTCTCAATACTCTATCTACAATCTACGCAATGACGACGCTGTTAAAGTGACCATAGGCCTATGTGCCGATACTGATATATCTGCATTAAGCTAATGTCAGCCAATAATACTCATAAAGGTATAATGTATGTATATAATGTTTCAGAGGCTGATAGAGAAAACACTGAAATTGTATCATATTTAGTATATATTCTTTGGCCCCAAAAGAGACCTGAGCTTCACTAATGATAAATCACTAATAGCCTTGCAATATATGATATAAAAAATACATCGAATCAAATCCAAATCTGATGTCCTGTTGTCTCTAAATTTGTAGGTGTGTGTGCAACTCTGCCCCGGTCAGTGACTTTATCTTCTGTCAATAATGCACGTAACATGATTGATGTGGACACGTGCAGGAGGTTTCATATTCATCACGGCTCATCGACAGCTTTCATGTATGGTTTTGTGGGTCTATGTGTAATTATTGTGTAGGGATTTGGTGTCAGATCATGATTTTCAACCACTGGGCCGTGTAGTGACGGCTCCTGCCAGCACGTTCAATTCAGTAGCCTCTCTCCCATCATTTCTTGTCTGAATTAAGATGAGCATTTCCTCTGTCCATCAGCATGCAATGGAAACTTTACTGCCCTTCCCAATCACACACCCTTGGGAAGGTTTGTCCTTTATGTTGGCCACAAAAGCAAGATTTCCGAATAGAATGGATGTAGGAAACACCTCCCACAGCTATTTTTCCACACAAAGACAAATTAGTTATAAAACTATTTAAATATCTCAATAAGTGGTGAGCTCATTATTTGTCCTTGTAATGTTTTAAATATTAGAGGCAGAAATAGCTTAGTAAAGTTTATTTGCAGCTTCTTTCAATAACTATATTAGTCTTAAAAACTATGTCAAAATGCTAGCGGAGACAGCTGACCAAAGCTCTGCGTCTCTTCCCTAAAGATAACCCAGAGCTCCAGCTCCTCCCTGTCTTACCCTCTTTGCCCTCTTAAAACCTGTGCCCACTGACAGTCTGCCAGGTGTGCCCATATACCCAGGAGACATGCCCGGTGTCACGGAGTAAAGCGAGCTCACATTGGCCGTGAAGAGAGGCGAAACGCCAGCTCGGCCACAGAATAACTTTGGGGGGGTGGGGGACTGAGAATATCCCTGTTGCTGGTATGTGTGACATTAGCTGGCTGCCTTCCCTCTCCTCTCTGCAAAGCTCGTGGCCCCGGCTCTGCCTTCACGCGCTGACTGGGTATGTGACCCGATGTCCAACTGACATATTCCCTGGCAGGGAGTCGGAATATGAAATGATCGTATTATTCACGTCCTACCTTTGACATTGTCTGAGAGCTGTGCGACATGCAGCGCAGATAGAGCTGCAATCTGGCTCAGTGTCCACCTGAGGTAGTGTGTCTAAACATCAAGTGAAGGAAGACCCAGGAAACCCAGCATTTGCTTGCACATGTCTCTTGTGTGTTGTTACACAGCATCATTCAAAACAGTGAGTATCCAGTGTGTCTCTCCTGGCTGGATGCTGCGCTAATAGCTTAGCTTCCACTATTGCGGTGCCTGTCTCCTGGGTGTTCCTCCAGTCTTCCTGTTCTGATGAGAGCAGCTGGACACTGGGGAGTCTTCGTCTCCTTTCTCAGGCAGACTGTGCAATTTAAACCTGCCTCGGGCATGTAGATATTACTCCCCGGCGAGATGGCTGAAAATTAATGGAAATTGTTTTAGAGGAATCATTATTAACATTCTCCTTTGGATGCCCTTTTGTCATCTCAGCCCTGTCGCCTCTCCTGTTTTATTCTCACGCTAATTTATGCAGCCTTGACATTCCTGTCGGTGTGTGAATGTGCTGGGAAATGTGAATAATCAGACTAATAATTAGTAATTGCTCCGTCACTTCAGTGGGCTTATATTTTGGCATTAGAAGAATATCAATCATGCATTTATTATCTTATTTAGCTGTTGTTTTCCCACTTATCTTCTACTGCCATCTTATCCGTTTTTTTGCATTGTTTATGTGACACTTCAAATTTTCTGCCACTGCTTATGCACAGCAAAGTAGGTATTAAAGTTTTCCTCCTCATATTTTCCCCTAGTGAAGAAGACTTGGTTGTAGTGTAGTATAACATAGCAGATACACTCATCTCTGGAACCAGGAAATCACATTATCTCACACATACGACTCAATTTCACACCCCAAGCTGGATTAAGAGGACTCTTCACTTTGGGCCTGCGCAGGAGAAAGGGTAAATATCACCCTTGTTCCTGGTGCCGGAAAATCCGCTATTTAAATGGGAAGTAATATAACTGACATTTTCCAGTTCATTATGCAGCCCCTGACCTTCACGATGTATGACTTGGATACTTCTCTGGCAAAAGGCGAGACCTGGTTCTCCCTAATGGGAGATGTTTGACCTTGTCAGGAACTAAGGGGAGGTCAGGGATGAAAGAGGCAGTAATCGGCCCAAGAGAGATGAGACGCAGTGGAGGAACACCTACAACAATGACTAAGAACACTAACACTCTAAACAGCAGTTGAGGTGGCATTGAGTCAGATCTAAACCCTCCAAAATCTAACAATTCCTTGACAGAAATTAGTTAATAATCTATTTGTGTGTTTTGGCAAGCATTAATGCCTTTGATACATTATGTAAATTGCTGATCTTCAGGGATAATCTATAGCTGTCGAATGCGTATTACATCATCTGGTCTTCAGATTTGTGTTTATCTCTGTTTGTGGCCAAACTGCTGAAGCTTATCACAGATGGATTCAACTAATCTTCAACTGGCTCTTTGCCTTTATGTCC
This sequence comes from Nannoperca obscura, assembly GCA_036024295.1. Taxonomy (NCBI): domain Eukaryota; kingdom Metazoa; phylum Chordata; class Actinopteri; order Centrarchiformes; family Percichthyidae; genus Nannoperca; species Nannoperca obscura. The sequence continues at coordinate 16,137 of JAVQJL010061292.1, read as the reverse complement.
AACTGTACTTTAAAGACTCCTCAGGATTCCAGATAAATCCATCGCACTCAGTCACCAAACGTAATAGAAAATAATCATATCGGGAGTCTTTCACGGATTAGGCTGTTTTGAATGTGACTTAAAATCTCTTCCATTTGTGTGAACTACAATGATGTGCACTGGGCGCCTGGAAGAGATAATCTTATTACCCAGTTGGCTTTTGTTTTCTGCTGCCTTGCTTTTATTCTTTATTAAAACATTTTGCTGCATTAAACATGCTAATTTGTGCATGGGCATAATTGGGGTCTTGCTTTAAAAACCTCTCCCCTGTTTGGTAGAAGATTAGGAATTTCATCGTCAGGATTATGTATAGAGTACAGTGAAAGCCCATGAAATAGTCTTGCCTTCCATTATGTTTAAAGCCACTCAAGCTTATTAATGTGAAAGGAAAATGTATTATTCGCCACATAACGCCATTGTCATGTGACAAAAAGATGTCAGATGGCAGCTATTTTGATTGATGGGATTGGTCAGCTGATTAGTTCTTGTCCAATCAGTATGCTTCAGGGATCAGATTCATCAAGACAATCAGCTTTCTAACAGACAGAACAATCCTGGTGATTCTGGTTCAGTGTATTTTCAGGATTGTTAGAAATAGCCCAACATTCATTGTCAGAGCTGCAACAGCAAAGCTGTCAAATCGTCTCTTCTGCCATAATCAGAAATGGAACAGCAGAAAACCGAGCTTTGGACACCAGAAGGGAGAATGTGAGACAGATAAAACCCAACAACTCACACAGGAATCCTCATTGATCATTGGTGGCTTTTCATGAGCCTCAGATGTGGAGAGATCAGAGCTTCAATCTTACTATGAAATGATATCTCACAATGTGAAACGATTCCCCAGATCTGCTAAAAAAATGTCAAAGAAAGTGCAAAGAGAATATTCAGGTGTCAGTATTTCTGCCTCGTTCACCTAGGGGTCTAATAAGTGATCACACAGAAAATGGGGAATCTCTCCCCCATAATGGTGAGCAACTTTTGATTTTGTGTCAAAACATATTTAAAATTTGAACAGTTCCGTCATTCCTGTGGCGTGCCGCTCTCTCCGTGGGGCTTGTCACAGGAGGCGTCACGGCGTGCAGCTCCAATACACGAGCCTCCTTTCATTTTTCTGTCTGACATGTTAAGTGTGATGGTACAAAGAGGTTCCATTTTAATTGTTTGGACAGATCACTCAAGGGAGAGGGGTTTTGATTTTGGGTGTTGACAGAATAGGCACAGGCTTGCTGAGTTGCTTTGGTGTCTGTCTTGCCAATTCTGGCACTGCGCTGTATTGATCGTGATAGGCTGTTTACCTCAGGCCGCACTTAAACTAAAGGCCAAGCTTTGTCCAACCTTTCACAGTAGCTATTGTTGGGGGAATTGGGTTACTAGAAACTACTGTGGTGCAAAGATGACTTGTTATTGCTCTACCCTTTTGGATTTGTACCAAAAAATCCATTCAATCAAATCTTGACTGTCAATCAGTTTTTATTGGATAATCTCTCAGGTAGATATGAGGAGAGCTATGCAGCAAGCTTAGTGACAAACAAGCCATTGATCTATAAGCGTGAGTCAACTGAATGTGTAATATCTGTATTAAATAAGACGAATGGGAACTTCTGCTGTGCCGTGCAGGCACTTTATGAAATAGGAGTGTACTTTGGTGAAGCCTAGTGAGTGGTGAGAAATCACCTGTTGATGGCCCATAATGTAATAGAACATTCCTTTTGAATGGGCGGGAACCATAATGTCACACAGTCCATTAATATTCTCCTGCTGTGCCCACATCTTGCCTCTCTGTTCTGGGGGAATGATTAGGGTGACGGACGATGGGGCGATGACACAAGAAAACAACTTCCCCACCTCCCTTCTTCCCCTCGCCATCCCCTTCCTTTTCTTTGCCTCCCCTCAACCCTTCAACACAACAGCCACAAATTACCCACTTTGCTTGCAATATTATCAAGGCTGATCGTTGGTGTCCATAATTAGAGTCTTAGTGTTGTCTAGCCTCCATTAGGCTAACAATAGAGCCTTGGAACAAGGCCACTTTGGGCAAATAACATGTTGAGAACACTTGACTTTTGTGAAGAGATAGTGAAAAGCATCTGAGGCCATTACTGATCCAAACAGCCTTGAATGGTTCTGTGGCGGATGGCTCTGTGAAAGCCATGGATAGGCAGACTGTTGAATCATATCCATTGCACAAAACACACACACACATATATACACGGGTGAAGATGCATAGGATGCAATCACAAGCAGGAACGCAGACACATGCGTCTTTATGCTCAGACGGTGACAGTGTTTTCCCTTCCTGCGCTCATATTCCTTTGACAGAGACACAAATACAAATATCATCACACTGCGTGCTGCAGCCTAGTGGAGCTTGTATTTCAATCACACAGCGTTAGATAGCTCGCTGCTGACTTTCCTCCCAGGCTACGGAGAGAGAGAGAGAGAGAGCACGCTCTGTATTCTGAGCCCAGGCCCCGTTTGATCTCCGTCATCGCCCCTCTAAGACATCATTGTATAACACTGTAAAAGCGGATGGCTTCATGGAGCGAAGGAAATATCAAGGAAGTTATTCATAAATATTAGATAAGATCAAAACAGCCAGTTGCTCTCAGACTCTGAGCTCCTGGGTCAAGCCATCCACATCCCTTTGATTTTTCTTCTTCCACTCAGGCTGAGCAGGGAGGATGGAGCATGCATTGAAATTGAAGACCCCCCCTTTAAAGAGCTAGAAAATAGGGAAGAAACGCATAGAGTCCAATCTTGTTACTAATAAGCCACTAATAAAGCACAAATGTACTGTTTTGTCTCATTTCTGATCCACACTTTTCATTATTCATAATTTTCTTGTTTTGATTACAGTCCCTAACGCACAGTGCACCGAACCTGAGGAGATTAATAGGCAGCATTCTCCCAACTCTTCCTCCTCTCCTCCGGAGCTGACACAAATTGGTGAAATATCACTTTGATCATGCCTCCTGAACAACAAACAAAACACAAACCTAATTAGCCTAATTCAAAATCGTTCCAAATGCTTCCGTTTTTTTTATTTTTATGAAAGCCTCCCTTCTCTGTGCCATTGTTAAAGATAAAACTAAGTTGGACAGGCAGACTTCTTTTTACTTCTTTGTATTGTGTGTGAGTTTGTGGGTTAACTGAGCAAATGAGTCCCCAAATGTGTCATCTGACATTAGACCTTTCAATTGAAGAACAGGCAGGGGGCGCCAGTTGCTCCGTTGCATCAGTCCTCTTTCCTCAAGACCACTTATGGCAGAAAGCAGAACAAAGAGAACCTGCTTTAAACAGACTTGCAGGCTGTAGCAGATTTTTTGATGTGGGAGAGCTCGCTCTGCTGAATCCTTTGTTGACGTTAGTCATCCCATCTGGGTAGAAATGTCAAGTGGCATGGCAATCAAAAAGCTCGCTGATTTATTGCACCACTTTAAAAACAAATCCCAGTAAAGAATGGGTGTATGATCTGCTCATGTACTTACTGTAAACTAGATGAATAAACATGTCATTGGTTTTACATTTTGCACATCGTGTGGAGTTTTTACTTTAGTCTTGATGATCACATCAACAGGCTTCTATATCAACTCATAAATATGCTAAGTCCAGTAATAAGTCCACCATGAAATGAGCACAGTGCTCATCTTTAGCTGCTAGTGCCACTAGTTTGCTGTAAAAGTTGATACATGGCATCAGCGTCTGTTCGCCAATGGGGACATTTCCAAGGGCAGCAATGCACCAAAGCTATACAGCATTTGAAGTGTTCACTTACTACAAGCAGCATGAAGTCTACCTTGCAATGCTAGCGGATTAGCTCACGTTGCCTCGCTAACATATGCAATGACTGCCGGCGAGCTCTTCCCCATTAGGTTTGCACATCAAAGGCGTCGGGAGAAGTTCTTCACAGTCAGTTAAAAGTGGGCTCAGTGTGGATCTTGTAAATACCGTCTTTGAGTCTGTGCCTCTCGGGGGACACTTCACACACTCCTCCAGTCAGGAGAAGGGAGGGTGGGAAGGAGAGGGAGCAGTGACAGGCATCAGAGGGGGAGGTGGGGATGGAGGGGTGGGGGTTTGAAAGCCCAGTCCCCTGTCACCATCAGGATAGGATCTGTGGATGAAGAAAATCACTCTCCTCCACTCTCCTCTCCCTGTCTGTATCTCGCTCTCATCCTCTTCCTCCTCTTCACACTTCACATGATAGCTGACAGTAAAAGTAGAGCATAGCTGTTTTCCGTTTTCTTTTGAGTCATGTTTTTCATAACACATAAATAGAGCATGCGGCGTCCTGGGAATTCTGTGATTCTGTGTTTCAGTATACAGACGGACACAATAGCATCCACTCTTCTGAAGTGTTGTTGAAAACATTTTATCCATCATAGCGGTTTGTAGGGCTCTAGTGAGGCCCTCGACTCCGCAAGGAGCAGAAAGGAATAAGAGATGTGTTTTGTTAGCCACACACCCAGACACGCACATACCGTATGCTCCCAAGCCCATCATTGCCTGGTTTTGCAGACTGATCAATGCAAATGCTGTTATTTACCCAAGCCTGAAATGAAAAGACTATAGATCAATTTGATGCACTTCCATAGGATGTGCTTACAATGGCTGACTGGCTTTTTATATTTCTCCTGCTCCTTAGCCATCCACCCGTCATCTTAGCACTCACCCCCTCACCCCGCCCCCCCAACATCACTAATGCTAAATATACTACCATGCTCTCTCTCACGTACACAAACCATCATCTATGCATTCTCTCTCTGCACGCTCCCTCTCTGTTTTTCTTTCAAGCACACCCACAGTGTGACACCGGGGCTGCATCCGTCTGAGCCGTGTGTGTATCAGTGCGTGCATGTGTGTGTTTGTGTGTGTTTTGGGCTGACCCACTTTCTGTGCTTGGCCAGGCTTGTACTGCTGCTGTCTGCTGTGCTGTTCTGTGCTGTGCTGCTAGGGGGAGATCCCTGCAGACTCCCCTGGAACAGACTCCAGCTCTCTTCCTGACAGACACTCACCATGGCATGTTATCCCCCCGTGGATTGGAGACCTCTGCCTCTCTGTCAGTGTGTGCGTGTGTATGCGTGTGAGTTTCAGATGCACCTTGATGCAGATGCACGAATGAATACTAACAAAGATGCATGCACATGGGTGCACAGGCAGTAATAGCATCCCTACCAATGCACACACACACACTCACATATATTTGCAAAGCACATAGCATCCCAGATCTGTATATTTTTAATTCCATCCACCCTCCTCCGGCTCCTCCTCCTCTCTTCCCCGTGTTTGTCTGGAGTTATTGTTTCAATCTTGCTGCATCAGGGGGCCCCTGAAGGTTATAAATTAAACATAAATGCAAATGCGCTGAGCCATTGCCCTCCTCTCGCACACACACACACACGCACACACACCCATCCTCGCCATTCAAATAGATCAGTGTGTCTACGAATTAATAGGAGAACAGTGGGCTTTTTTTAATGAGCGAGAGAGGGAAATTAGAGTTGCAAAGCCACAGCGCACACCCCCAGAGCTGCAGCCGAGGCAACGGCTTGAAAAGCCGGGCGCCATCATAGAATATGCTAATGCTCCAGGTCCCCTCACTGTCAGCCTTAGTGTTGCTCTAGATGAGATCAGAACTGAGGCTTTGATCTGGGACACTGATGGGAGCCAGAACCGTCATGCGCACAAAGTACAGAGAGCAGGAAGGGTGTGGATGAGGCTTGTTCTAATCAGGAAAGGTGCACATAACCAGTGATGAATCCCTAACATGAAGACATTCTTGATCATTTAAGGAGATGCCGTTTTGTCTCTTTCTGTCACCTACACATTTCCTCCTCTCTCTCACGTACACAGAGGATGTAAATGCGATGTCTTCTCACGGTGTCCTATAGATAAATAGCCATCTGGTCCTGTTGATGCTATAGGCTGGGCTCGAGTATACTGAGCGGTGAACAGAACACCATGGAGACTTTGTAGTTGGACCATAACAACACAAGCTTTTATTCTCTGCCATATGGGCTTATAAAGGCAAACGTCTGAGAACGGGTTCCTGGGATGTCACTGGCTTTTATTTGTCTCCAATGAGCGAGCTTTCATTTGGAAAAGTGGGATTAAGTCTCTGATAATATAAAATTGTTTTGTTTTTAAATGTTTCTTTATGTGACACAAGTTGTTTCACAAAATGCATCATTTATCAATATATTTTGCACAAGGCCGGCCTACCCCCTCATTTCTGTTCTGTCCTACTCAAACACAATGGGTGTGTTTCTGTTTGGATCTTTCTACTTTTTTTTTCTTAAGCTCTAACTTGTACTAACACTGTATCTCCAGCAGGGGTCTTCCCATTGTCATGGACGTGGCTTCAGAGTGAATTATCTTCCACTATGCACACAGTACAAGGCAGAGTAAATTGCGCCTCCTTGTTTCACAAATATGTGACCTAAAGACACAATTAGGTGATAGAAAAATATCGCCATCCCTACCCCAGTAGTCATCACCATTACTGTGCTCGTCATTACCCCCCACCAATGGCACCTTTGTTATCATCATCATCATCACATTTGTTCCCACCACCACCAGTCATCATCATTATCATGGCCATTCTCAGCACAACTCTCATCCCCAAATCCTTCTCTTCCCACCCCGCCCCTCCCCTCCGCCCCCCCCCCCCATCCACCCCCCTTTCATCCACAGCTCCCTCTGTTGATCAAATGCATCTGATCTCATCAAAGCGGACCCTCTGCTCATTCAAGTCCCAACAGACACCCCGGCTTCTTTACTAAGCACTATTTTACATTCATGTTTGAATACCACTGATGGGATAGCATATCTTGTAGACTTTGGTTTTGTGTGGTCCTACACTGCAGCCTGGGGTTAAATCCCCCCTCCCCCCTTTTTTCATTATCATTTCTGACAGGTTTGTCTCTGACAAGGAAATTAAAGAATGTAGCCTTTTATTCCAACAAGACCCAAATGAAGAATGGGTTTAATATTGATAATATTCATATTACTTTCCTAAGGAGAGAGTGAGTTTTTAGTGACCTAATCGTACTGAATGGCAATTTTTAATTGCTGTCACACCAAATGCTCCTGAAAATGTATATAGTTTACAGTTTGTGATATTTCCACGGTTTCCTTCTTACTACAGGATTTCTATGATTCTTTGTTGAAAGGGGATAATTACTCTCTTTCAGTCTTGAAAAGAAGTGATTGGGGCGGGTAGTGGATGAACCCCGTGGTACAGTTATTACAACATTATAGCTGCTATAAAGTGTGATTACATTCTTATTCCGATGGCAACATTATTGCGCACAGCTTGTGGTTTCGTGTCCGACTCCTGTCAGAGCTGCAGAGAACTGGCTTGAGCCGAGGGACAGAGAGGGCGTGCAGGATGGAAAATCAGATCTGGATAATTGCGTAGAAACTCGCTCGGGTAAACTTAACATCTGCTGGTGTGCTTATTTGAAGGATCCGTGTGGAGTGGAGGAGCAATGTCCCTGCGTAATTTTGGATGTGCTGACCTGTCACGGTTATTGTTTGTTTAAAAATAATACACACTTTCAACTCAAGGGAACGAGCAATTCCTTGACCGCCTGAGGTGCAATTATTAAAAGAAATATTGATATTATAATGACATTACGGACATGTATGTACATGTATCACGTCAAAGTATTGGCACATCATTGTATCTTTTTTAAAATTGTAAAATGAATCCGAAAAGCATCGTAAAACACAGAAACATCCAAATGCAGCGCGCGTAATGGCTCGCTACTCCAGTCCGGATTTTCCATGTGCGGCGCGCCGGAGCCCTGGAGGTGGATAAGCTGGTAGAGCCCGCTCTCTCTCGTGCCACGCTGGGCCACAAGGGCTCCGGGAGACGCTGCTACATATTACCGAGAACCGGGATGGAGGAGAGGCGGAGGGGGGAAGGAAAAAAAAGTTTCGTTTAAACCTGGCAGAGAAACTTTCAACATGAAGCCTCACTGACGCACCATTTCGCCGCCGCCACAGCAACACCAGCGCTAGAACAGAGCTTGCTTTTCCACTGAATATATTTTTCACCTCCCAGCTTCTTCTTCCTCTCTTCTACTTGGCTATTTTCTGTGTGCACGGCTGGTCGGGGCTTGCTGTCACTGCGCGCTGAGATGTTGGAGTGACCATGGCTGCGCAAGTTGCATCGGCTCCGACCAGAACTAATAGCAAAAATAAGAAATTATCCAGCGGTTTGGGTCCGGAGCTCAATTCGGGGAAATCCGGAGGAGGAGGAGGAGGAGGAGGAGGAGGAGGAGGGACCATACAGCGGACTGGACCGATGCTCGGTGCCGGAGATGGGACTCTGAATAATGTAGACCCTCACCGCCTAAACGAGCTCAACATGGTTCATTCAACTTCCACGACTCACAACGCTCCGGACGGCCACGACAAGGATGGGAATAACCTCATGTCCGCCCCGGCTTCGACTAATTTAACCACTTCCTCGATGGAAACGGGTTTGATCGCGAACCACAAGCTGAAATGTGTGGGGAGCGGAGATCCCCCTCAGCCTCAACCGCCGCCGCAGCAGCAGCCGCCGCCGCAATTCGGCCAATTTACGCCACATCAGCAGCGGCAGATCCAAAGTAACAGCACCGCCAATAACAACGGCCAGGGACCCCGTGGGGACAGAGGCATGGACCACCAACACCACGGTGGCAAAGAGAACCTGTTGGGGGGCCAGGGGGAGCCGCAGCAGCAGCACATGCCGGGGAAAGGTGAGGGGGACCTCACCTGTAAACCCGCGGAGAGGATGATGGGAACCAGGTATGAACACTCTAACTTGGGGCCAACTAGTAACAACTCTGAGTTTAATAACAACTATTACACTCCAAGGCCCTGTTATGAGCAACATGGCGGACAGCAGCAACAAAGCGCTGGGATGGGGATAACGCAGTCCTCGGCAAACAACAACATGGAGAACTCCCACGAAACAGGGTACCACAACAGCCAGTACAATCAGTTCCCGGCGTACCGGGCGGGCTACGGCGGCGGGGCCTACGGGATGATGGGCCCCTCTGGTTGCCGGCAACCTGGGAACATGATGATGGGCAGCAACTCCTCGGCAAGCCACGGCAAGTCTCCCCTTGGAGCTGCTTCGGGGGGCTTTCAGAGGTTCGCAGGGCAAACTCAGCAACAGCAGCAGCAGCAGCAGCAGCATCCCTCAGGGGCCACCCCGACCCTCAACCAACTGCTGACATCCCCCAGCCCCATGATGCGGGGTTATGGTGGTGCATATCAAGACTACAGCGGCCCCACGGCGCAGCAGCAAGCCGGCATGGGCCTAGGGAAAGACGTGGGGCCCCAGTATGGAGCCACCTCGGCCCACGGCTGGGGAGGGCAGCAGAGAAACCACCCTCATTCAATGAGTCCAGGCAACGGGGGGCCAGGCCTCGGCAGGACGCAGGTAAGTTTTGGAAACTTCTCAGCCGCTGTGCATCTGAACTTGGAGTTCCCCAACGCTGATGTGTCACTCATAATTATGCTACCGTGTGTGTGTGTGTGTGTTGATCACAAATACTGTCAGCGTGACATGGGCCACTATATGTGGACGAGTGTTGACGTTTGTAAGCTAAAACGACATGGGTTCGTATTTGTATTGGATATTTTCTGCAGAAGAAAGGTCATTACATGCGCATCATTCTGACTTATGTAAACGTGTTGAATATTAGACCTATCGGAGCTTTAAGATGACAGAAAGAGGGAAGAAAATCCACATTTGTTTAAAAAAATGTGATTAATTGATTAGGTTAATTTAATTAGCTTACAATAATTAGTACACCAGGGGCTATGTTTCTATCCTCGCATTTCAATTGTTCATATTCCACTTGTGTACTCTCCGCTTTAATGCAAGCAACGTTAATGTTGGGCAGATTCACCCATCTGCCGACGTGGTGTCAGACACGTTGCGAAACGCCCTGTTTAGAGGACGTGTTGTGTTCGAGGCGCTCGTCGAACAAAGTAAAATACTCCTATAAAAAAATCCAGGGTACAGAAATGCTCCTTATGAACGCAATATGTACCACGTCTTCACGTTTAACTGATTTGAAAAATCATCAGACACCGTGGCCGTGGATAGACCGTCTGTACCTCTCCTCGCGCTCCGCACCGAGCTGGAGCGCTTCTGTGCGCCTCGTTACATGCAGCTCTTTTCACAATTTGAATAGTGGAGGTAAACTGGCTAAAAGCTCTCCGCACTCCCGGGTCACAGTTGACACCCAGTCTGCCATCTGATTGGCTCCCTGTGGCCCCGCTGGGCAAACTGCACTCAAAAAAACAAACATCCTTGGGATCCAAGGGATCCTTGACCATGGCGCTTTAGTGATGCTGCATTCACGTTTTATGGGAAGACTCCAGACTTGGAGGCCGTCCAACGCGATAATTGAAGTTTTATGAAGGTTTAGGCTGCTCCTGATAATTATTCACATAATTCTTTCCACACTGAACACACATACAAAAACACTGCAACGTCAGCCCAAAAGGACGAAAAGAAAATAGATCATGTGTTTTGATGTAGTGAGTTTTAATCTTGTTATATGTTGAGGATTGTTCAGTTTTGTTTGTTCTATAAATGTATCATTTCTTGCAGAATTTAGAGAAATTTTCCCATACATTTATCCATTAAGTGTGATGCAAATGCATTATAAAATTGTTTGTGGATTAACATATTGAAATATAAGGGAAAACTGCTCTTCTTCTTGAAACACTTATTCACAACAGTTTTACACAACAGACCCTGAAAGCGAACTTCTGTTGGCCACTATTGCAGCTGTGTCCTGTAGAAGGAGGGAATAAAGTGTTACTAATTATTCAAGTATTCCTCTTTCTGTTTTGGGGGGAGTGCACTCAAGGATCCCCGGGTGTGTGTGACCCTGTGCTGAAACACTGAGGTGTCAGCAGCATGCAGACCTAGAGCCAGGGGAGAGGGAGTAGCTGCCAGTTTGAGAAGTCAGCCTCCAAAACAAGTCAACGTTTTGCCAGAAGAGCCATTATTCTGTGGTTGTGTGTGATGCACTGAATTATTCGCACTGCTGGATGGCACATCTGGACGACTGGAGGGCAAGGTGGTTGGGCATAGCTTATACTGTCTGCCTCTCGCGAAACAAAAGCAGTTCATTAGCCTACATTGTTTCAATCAAAGGCAATTTGCGTTGGATGCTGGGGAAATTAAGTGAACGTTTTAGCGTGGGAGGGTTTGCTGTGGTATTGATTGTACCAAATTAGGCGCTGATAAGATGGTCAGTAGAAATCTACAGTAATCTCTCTCCTTACTACAGTGATTGTTACTGATTGTGTTCAGATCGGGTATTAAGAATATATATTTATCAAAGACACCTTAATGAAACTCAGATAGCATATCAGTCACAGCATACAGCTATACGAGCCATATTCTATACTATGCGTGTTCATTTTTTTAGTGCAGATAATTCCAACAAATCTTACATTTAATATGAAATCGCAAATGTTTTTTTTACCCTCTTTAGGAGTATGTGCATGTGCTGCTGTGTTTTTTCTTGACTCTATCAACATTTCAGCAGCAGTATATTCACGCTACAAAAGCCCTATGTTTAATTCATATTTGGAGCGGCAGAACTGCTCTCCTGTGCGCTGACAGGCTGTGTGAGAAAGGCGAGCGGTGTAGTGCATAATGCTGCCTCCAAATTGGCCCCGTGATATGACTGTGCTTCACTTCAGAGTGCGTTTGGTTGGTGCACGCCTCTGTCACCTGTTGGCACAGTTTCCCCTCTTTCAAATTCAATTTCCCTCCCCGCTGCCTCTCTTCAGGAGCAAGCTGTGAGCGAAACGAGTGCACCTCATTTACACCACTACACCCCCACCCCCCCAACACACACACACACACACACACACACACGCACACACACACACAAACACACTGACTTGTCTGGCCTCTCACCAAAATGAACACAGAACCCCACCACTCTGTGTGTGTGTGTGTGTTTTGTGTATGTGTGCTCAAATCAGAGATACATGTTATTTAGAGGTGTGTGTGTGTTTTGAACGTGCTTTCCAATCAAAATTACATTGTCCTAGTTTTTAAAATTACTGTGGCCTATTTGATTGAGGAAAGACAGAACAATATTCAGCATGTGACCTTCTGTCTGAATGTGCTTTAAAGCTGCTTTAACTGCTTGGTGCGTGTCTTTCCTGGCTTGTGTGGAGTGTGTACCACCATATGACTTATATGACTTATTTAGGTTTACATCATAAATGAAATAACATTTCTGCCTCAGTCTATATGTGTAATAAGGATCTGTCTGTTACCCACTAATCAGAACACAAACAAAACACACACACAGAACAATAAAAGTAATTAGTAGATACTAATGAGGGCCTAGCAAGTTGGAAAGAGTGATGTTGCTAAGATAATTACAGCAGCAACTCATTTAAAATCTGACCTAATAAAACAAAAATGAATGAATATCTACAGCTTCCACTAATTTATCATTATGCTCAGTGTTTTGCCTTTGTTATTTTAGAATTGAAATCAAAGCTCAGTAGTTCTACTTCATATCAAAGACTAGACCCAATCCCATCCTTGATAATGTGCTTACCTTGAAATGATTCCTGCACGCAGTGCTCTCCAGTGCATAGTGTTTACATTTCTCTCTTATGAATTATTAGTGTGATACGAACAAAGACTTAATAATAGGAGCAATGTATCAATGTCACATTGTATTATGCAGCTATCTCAGGGAGCCTTGTGCATAGTGATGGGCCTGACTGTGGCTGCTGGAATTTAATTTATGGTACATGGTCTGCATCGGACGAACAGCCCACAGGGTCTGGTCAGGAAATGGGCACGCAGGTGTGTGTGTGTGTGTGTGTGTTCGGGTGCTTCTTTTTATTCTGGTATGTGCGTTCAAATGTCATGTTTGCGTGCGTTCTTGGGTGTGTGTCTCGTCCCTCTCTCTCTCTCGCTGTTTGTGTGTGTGTACAGGCAGGAAAAGGCTAAAGCTCCTTCGTCAGCACTAAGCAGTCCAACCTCAACCCCATCCCTCAACAATGTCTCTCTCTTCCTCCCTCTCTCGCTCTGTGCCCCCTCCCGCCAGTCGCTTGTTTATGTTGTTTTGTTTACATCTCTGTCTTGGCCAACCAGCGCAGTGCTGATTAAGAACACTAGAGTTAATTTTTAATTTGCTCTGTTGCGTCCGATAAGGGCCCCGCGGAGCGTTTTTCATCTTTCTTGGATGAAACACAGAGCCTGCTTAGGTAATTGGCAGGCCGGAGTTATCCCTGGCCTGCATGCGGTTTCCACAAAATGCCAATTAATGAAGATTTTTAAAAATAAGACGAATTAAAAAACAACTATCCAGTTGCATCACTGGACAGAAGCGCATGTATTTTTAGCTAGCTAATAAAAAAATTTAGTTTTCTTTTTTGTCTGCACTCACTGCACCCCCCCGGAGTCAAAGGTTGATGTGTAAATGCCCTGAAGAAAGGATTTAATTACTGCGAGCGAGCGTTGATTTGGTGTCAGCTGTTTCTCAGCTCTGTCTTATCCCAACTGCCGGTGTCACAAGGGAGCAGAAAAATCAAAACCAAAGCAATTTTGGGGAAGAAAGCTAATTGTGCATGTGGGAGAATTTGACTTTTCAGTGTGGATGAAGAAGTCCAAGGCTTTTGATTTGATAGTCATTTCAATTTAATTTTTCAACCTTATTTAGTCTGTGTCAGCAGTGGTGGCTTCTACTCCCGATGACCGTGTATGGAAATGATAGCCGTCCTCTTCCATTCGGGATTTGTAGGATTAATCACAGGGCTGGTGTGGGGTTAGACACAGGTTATGGATACAGAGCCTAACACATATCACCACTACTTACTCTCTGCGTTTCAAGTAACCGAACGGACCTTATAGTGATGATTCCATCAAAAGCAAAGAAAACTTTACAAATGTCACGCAAACAAATTTCTAATTAATGTTGGCTCTCTTTCTATCAGCTGACATAAAGTGAATAAACAGGCTTCTTTAATTTTCTACACAGTTACAGCCACCAGCAAAAGCAATGCACCTGTCGTCAATATTTATCCAACCAGTGCATTCCTATTGATTTCTCAGAAAAAAGGGGGGAAAAATCAACCAAAAGCAAGTGTATTTTCATCACTTGCAGGTCTTTTTTTGTGAATTTTAATTTGTCTTTCCTTTTTCAATAGGTCATGATTTGGAAAAACCTACTTACAGTGAGGCTTAGCTGCTGTCTTCTCTGTGTAAACAGAGACAGAGAGTACAGGAAGGATGTGGAAATGTAGGCGATATTTGAAGTGAGTCACATTGAGGGTTGCTGACTTCTGAGGAATGGGCCTGGCCGAGTTCACACACACACACAGAGAGAGAGAGAGAGAGAGAGAGAGAGAAAATCAGTATCTGAACTCTGGCAAATGTCAGCACAGTTAAAATCCTCTCCCTCTGGATCTCACCCCGCTTCAGTCTTGTGACCGATGCGAGGAAAAAGAAGTATTTACGAGTTGTTTGGTCTCACGCACACAAGTATATTTGGTTTTCTCACTTCAGTAGGTTGTGTGTGTGTGTGTGTGTGTGTGTGTGTGTGTGTGTGTGTGTGTGTGTATGTTTATTTGTGTGTGTGTGTGTGTGTGTGGCTGGCAGGGCGCCAGGTCTCATGGCAGTGGGTGCTGTGGTGGCACCCCAAACCCCCACCCCACCACCTCCACCCTGACCTTCACATATGGTAATTAGCCACGTGGAGCTGCTGAATGGAAGGACCCTCCTGCTCCTCCCCCTCAGAGGAGGGTTGATCTTTCTTTCTTTCGTTCTCTCTCTCTATCTCTCTGTGGATTTGCTAATTAAATGTATTGCAGTAAACTATATCCTTATTAAACAGATGGTCTTCTATACTATACCTTTGTTTCACATATTTTTTTATTCTTTCTGTGTTTTCTCTCTAAATATGGTCTCTCCTCTTTTATCTGCCTCATGTCCCTGGCTCTTAGCAGCTAGCTAGATCTCCCAAGGGACCAGCAGTCAGTTCAGAGGTATTTAGACAGCCAGCATATCCTATCGAATATTTATACACTGTACTAAAAGGATATGTGGCCCACTACTGACTACTTTTAAGAGCTGAATACAAGCACAGACTTTTCTTGTTTTGTAAAGACAGGCTCGTGTCTTTTGTAGAATCAGTTTCATTAGATTTTCAGAGAAGTTGATAATATGTGACTAATTCTTTAGTATGACTTTAATATCTTTTTTCATTGATTGTTTCTAACACTGAGCTCTCCATATGTTAATTGTGCATAAAAACGTAAGTGCATGTTCACATAGAAGCCTATAGTGTTTGTATATATGTGTGTGTGACTTCTATGTATGAGCTTCATGTATGCTGCTGTCCTCTCTTCCTCTTATCAGCCTGCGAGAAAATCATCATCGTCAACACCATCACCATCACCATCACCATCATCATCACCATCATCTATCACTTCACACATCAAAGCCCCTGCACTCCTCTCTGTTTCCAGACTGTAGACTGTGCACTCCAGTCACACGTCTTGCTGTTTGGTTTGAGTTGATCCTAATCAGCGCTGGCACGGTGGGACCATTTGCTCAGCAAAAAAATAAAAAAATAAAAATACAACCAAACAGCACAAGCAAGACGCTGTTTGTCGTTTGAGAAGCACAGAGAGACAAAAATAGAAAAACCACGGGACACGGACGACGCACAGAGTTTCTGTTGATGAGTTTTGTCTGTTTCTTTAGGTTGTTTCTTTTTCTCTTCGGGTTCCACTTTCTTTTTTGTCTTTTTTGGTTACACACACACAGACACACACACACTCTTAAACAAACACGTATGTGTGTTCATCTCTCTGCCTTTTGTGTTGACTTGGTAACCCATGTATTTTCCCAGCCACAACATGTTCATTTCATCTTTTTCCTTTCCTAACAAACCTAAGATTGCCTATTGCAGCTTACTGTGTGTGTGTGTGTGTGTGTGTGTGTGTGTGTGTGTGTGTGTGTGTGTGTGTGTGTGTGTGTGTGTGTCTAGAGAGGTTGTGTGTGGATATATTTGTGATATATAGACACCGCTCACAAAA
>JAVQJL010061286.1:0-105234 GCA_036024295.1 Nannoperca obscura | reverse complement strand
AGAGTGCAGTACTAGGAACAGCTAAGATACTGCAGGACCCTCAAGCTTCCAGGCCTCTGGTAGAGGACCCGAGCTTAGAGAGGAATAGACCGCCCGCAGGGGCGAGAGGGGAATTTTTTTTTTATATACTGTATATGTATATATATATTGCGTTTCCTCTCCAGTGGCCGCAGAGCTGACGTGTTAGTTCTAGCCTGTGCTATATTGTTCTGACGGAATTTTCATGATGAAAGCTTAAAATTTATTTTGTGTTTGGATTCCGTAGTCAGACTAACCCATCTAATCTAATGTCTAATGT
Source organism: Nannoperca obscura (assembly GCA_036024295.1). NCBI lineage: Eukaryota > Metazoa > Chordata > Actinopteri > Centrarchiformes > Percichthyidae > Nannoperca > Nannoperca obscura. Next base: position 104,936 of record JAVQJL010061286.1, on the reverse strand, counting down.
CATAACTCTTGTCTTGTGTCTTGCCTTGATGATATTAATGAATATTTCAAGTGCATTCACTGTAAAATTTCCACTTTGCATTTGTGTCTTTTTAGGAGAAACTGATGAAAAAGAAAAAAAGAAAAAGTGCCAATGTGGCCTGTATAACATATAATGAAGCCACGAACTATGCTACGAGAGACTGGGGAGGAGCAACTGAGGGAATTTGTGATTCACATCAGTAGAACAGTGGAGTAGCTTCAAAGGGTTCAATATCTTTCCTCCATTGTGATAAAAACACATGTTAACTGTTTGTTTGTGTAAGTGTGAAATGCATTTGAACAAATTGGATCATCACCATTTTATTTACTTAAAATAAATATCAGCAACAAGGATATAAGCATAGAAACAAACGTTCTGCAAGGGAATTAATGTACATGTTAAATCCTTTGAAATGGCCTTTGAATTCCGCTTCGGATAAATAAAACACAGTGCAGCATTGTTATGGGCTTTTGGCGACACAATCCATCTTCATTTTTGATGAAAGCCTATGGGCTGACTGGTATAGAGCGGCAAACAGCACACAGCCTGCATATTTACTTCCAGCTCATTTATTTTCATTATGCAGCCCTGCAGACGTCAATGAGGGGATTTCTGCCCCACAGTGATATTCCATGAAGGAGAGAAGTAGAGAGAGAGATGGGGGGAACACATGAGGAAAAACAAGACGGAAGCAGGGCGATGGGGGGTGCGTTCATTCATGCTCTGCCCACGAACTTTGACACCTTTGACAACGCAGGGTCTGTTTTCAGACCCTACATTTACGGCATCAGCTCATTCCCCCCCCCCCCCGCTCAGTCTCCGTTGGAAATTTCACATTCACTGTCACGTAATGAGGCCCTGCCCTGTCTAGCTGGGGAGGTGCCATGGTTTCACATCTTGGGTTTACTTCCCTCCAGTAATTATGGTTTATGTGGCCAACAACATGTCACCTGAAAATTAATGAAGTCTGAACATATTATTTCTATAGGAAGTAAAATATCGTGGAGAAATAAACATTTTTGTGAAAAGATCACAAATAAGTACCAAATGGTACCAGCTGAAAAATAAGCTGTGTTTTAATTACATTTTTTTGCTTTGGGAGAATATTTTTTCTTCATCAATACTGCCATAAACTCGCTGATCAGAAATCACATTTTTGTTTTAATGTAATTTGCATTAAAGCTACTGAAAACATGGTTTCAACTTTAAAACATTAAGTATTTGTCTGCTGTGTGCCTAAAAGGGCCTTCAGTATTCCTTTGTGAAAATAAAAAATTATCAGCTGGCAAAAATGGATGCTGTCTAAAACTGAAACGGACTGTACATTTGACTATACTTCAGCAGAGAGCAAACAAATGCCCCTGCCTACAGGATCCTAAGCTAACCTAAGCTTGCAACTGTGAGGGCAGATCTCTGAAAAGTGAGTGATGTATTGCATCATGTATTGTTCTTCTAGAGCTGACTTTACGAGTGCAAATCAGCAAAGGTTTCAAAATAAAGAAAACAGAAAACCTTGGAAAACAAACTAAACACTAGGAGAACAGTGACAAATTTGAAACTCTGAAAATGTGTTGGAGCTGTCAGACACTGAGTTTGTACATTTCAATAGGCGTCATGAATGCACCATCAGAGTAAGAATTGAGAAAATAGGTTTTTAGAACTTTGTAGAAAGAATTTTCAGTATGGCACCATCTGTAAAATAGGCACATAGTGAATCACCTTACACATAATTCCTGCTTTTAACCTGGGCCTCTGCAGGGTCAGCTGAAAACTGGGCCTTAAGCTACTGCATCACATTTACCGCTTATACATGAGGCAGTTCCTGCTTAAAAAAAAGAAGGCAGATGTTCCACCAAATTTAATTTGATTTGATAAGAGCACTCACGGTAACACAGAGCACCTCACAAAGATATCTTGTTACATTTATTGCTCAGTCAAGCCATTGTGTAATCCATTCAGTGTGATGATGATACCCTAAATCAGGTTATTTGGATTCAAGTCAATCTGTTCATTTCCGTTGTTTGTGTAACAGAGAGGTCTTAGTCTTTCCTGGTGCAGACAGAACAGGAAAACGACCTGGGTCAGAACTCAGGTTGTCTATATTCTGTGATTCTGTTACGTGGAACCCTATTATGAACCCTCCCTGTTCAGGTGTCTTGCATATGTGAACCAGTTAGCCATGGGAAAGTCCCTGTTCATTTTCTTTATGGGAGATATTTGCAAGGAAAACATCAACTGGGCTACAGTATATTCAAACTCCAAACAGTTTAGATTGAAACCTGTTATGGAAATTTACTCTATATCCATATTAATCTGTATCAGGCTGATTTTGTTTTTTTCTCTTGATCATTCTCTGCTATGAAACCGTGAGAATCAATTCTGATGTGGGATTCCTTATCTAACAACTGACTTGTTTGGGTTTTGCTATTGCTTCCAATAATGACAGTGTAACCAGGTTCTTCCTGGCACTTCTTGACTGTGACACCCCTTGAGTGCACATCAACGGGTCCTTTCTGCAGAAAGCTTAATAAATACTCAAAAGACTTCAGAGACTCTTATTTTCAGATTGCCACCACAAACCATGTCAAGGCATGGATTCAGGGCTGTAGCTATCATTGATGACAGCAAGGTTATGTCCTCAGTATGGTTTGAGCAAATTGGAGGGAGTTTACATTATACAATTAGAAACACACCAGCTGGTATCCTAGAAATTACAATCATATACTTCCATATTGCATGATTCCTCACAATTTAGGTCAATTGCCAACATTTAGTGCCTATGCAAGTAGTGTGCTTTATTTGCAGCAAGGTATAATGTGGAGACTGGGGTGTTGGATGGGCATGTAGTGAGCCCGACGTTCATTCAGAAGACCAGAGTTTGCTGCAGAATGTTGCTAATTGAGAATTTGAAAAACGTTAACATTGGACGTAAAAAATGTTAACATTAGACATAATCCATGGTTAGGCACAATCATTGCAATGTTGCTATTTCACAGTATTAGTATTATTTCATAGTGTTCAGTAGTACTTTGTAGACGCAATGTATTTGAATTTTACCACTTGCTGTAGGCCAGAAATAAGTATTTCTCTACCAAGGTTTATTGCTGGCAGTGTGGAGGGGAGTCATTATTTCTAAAATCCTGGCTTCATCCCTGCATGGATTATAACAAGCACTAGAGTACTCACATTAAAAACTACCAGAAAACACCTCTAACTAACGGTCGAATAAATTACACTCCATAGTAGCTCTAGGGGAAGAAAACAAGGCTGGACAGGTTTCAGGTCCACACTTAAACTCATCACAGACCACAGCACAAGTGACAGTAGCTGTCTCCTGACACTGACATTGTCATAGTCATATATGAGTGGAGGAGATGGATGTGTAGCTAGACATTATATCTAGAAAAGATAAACAATAATAAAAAAGCATTCTGTCATTAAATAGAAAATCTATTAATTTTTGACCCTCAATCCAGTCACTTGGTAGCAAAGTTGTCTGACAGATATATATTCGAAATGACCCAATGAGTCAGAAATGACAGAAAGTGAGCCAGTGGTAAAAGGCTCTTCCCACCTCGTCATTTCCAGGTTGGAAATCAACTCTATTTCTGTCTGTGAGGTTATTGAATAAATTGATTTCGAGCTGACCTTTACTGCCCGCTTCTCTGATGCAAAGAGTTCTTAATGATCTTGTGCTGTCAGAGGTGCTGAAATCACAGATCCCTATAGAGACTATTAGTCTACAATACACCGGCTGGCATTATGATGAAAGGAGTGAACAGTGTTGATATACACCTGGTTGACACAACAATAAGAACACTTGTTAACGTAATACAATCCAATACAACAGCCATGCAGTGAATACTATGTATGTGAAGCTTAAAAATGTTCAGGTTTGTAGAGACCCTTAGAATGGTGATGATGTTGATTAAACCTTAAGAACATTTGATGCTGTCATTTTTAATGTATCTCATTATATTGCTAGATATTTCTATTGTTCATGGACATGAACATGCATTTTTTAAATAATATAATCTAATACGACATCGCCATAAACTATGGCCTCAAAAATGTCTATAGAGTGTATAAGACCGGCCAGTTATTGGCCAATTTCAACTTCTCACAGATAAGGATGGCAGCTGATAAGTAACAAGAACCTGCAGTACATATGTTAATAACACAGGCTTCTCTACTATGTTTAGCTGTTCACTATAATTTACTATAGTTATGATTTATATGATTAATATTTATGATTTAAATCACATGTTTCATCTGTGTTTTTTTAATCAAAATCTTATATGCAGTGAAGGTTACTCTTTAAAGTATGTTTTTGACAAGTTTATCTTTCAGTACAAGTTTAGTTTTTCCCACACTGATCTGTATTCACAGAAAAACTCAGACTCTATTAATATGCAAACATTCTTTATTTTAAACTACTGCACTCAGTAGGAAATCACAGGTGGTATAAATACATTTAATGATGGCTCTATTACGTGTAGCAGCTTCAGTTTTAGTGTCCTGGTAATGTGCATGCTGGTTCTTTGTCACACTGTCAATGCTTACTGGGACACGTAATACAACAGAGCCATTGTTAATGGTATTAGTAAGACCTGTGCTTCTCCCACTGGACAAGTAGGTGCTGTGAAAAAGGCCTTTTTGCCTCCAAACTAGTAGTGATGTCTCAAAATAGACCCTTTTAACAGCAGCCATTCTGACATGTCAAAGTAGGAAACGCACATGTGAAATTAATAACATTAATGATGGCAGCATTCCATTTAGAAGAGCCAGTTCCAGGGCTCATTTGTGTTATTACTTCCACATGTGATTTTCCTGCTTTGCCAAGTCAAAATGTATGCTGTGAAGAACAACCTTAACTCTGAGGTCAAACTGCAGTAACAATAAGCAAAACATATTTTTGAGTGTGTGGGTGGGTTGGGGGGGTTGTATTGACCTCACAAATCCTGTATCAGTTGAATGGACACCTCTAAACTAAGCAGTTTAAACATCTTTTTGTTGGGACCCATAGTATAATGCTACTGTATAGCTTAATAATACAATATTGAAAATGTATTGATCTAGCAGTAGCTTTGGTTAGAGAAGTAGACTTTCCCTCTAACCTTACTGCACTAAACAAGTTCCATTGATACATTTAAAATACATTTTAATAAAATAGAAATATTAAATAGAAATAATAGAAATTACAAATTTAACTTATAAATAAATAACTGTATAAAAAAGTTATAAATAAAAATATAAATAAATAACTTTACACCCCAATAGGCACAGGCCTATTACAAAATATTGCAGCCTACTACACCATAGAAGATGAGCGTCAGCTAGTATCTCAAGTTCACTACTGAGAAGTTAAAACACGCCAACAAACAACAATCTACTGGACCTACACTAAATATAAATGTTATTTTCTCTCATGCATATTTGAACAGCATCCTCACCAGCGGAGTGGTTTGGTGAGCCCCTCTCCTCCGCCTCCTCCCTCTAAAACCTGCTCAGCCTGAAGCTTGGGAATAATGTCGCTGTCACTGTTTTGGGGGCTGGGGAGCGCTTTAACCCGGTCACAACGCGGGGAAGTTGCTCACGGTTTTTCTGCGTTGCCATGGGGTTTTGTAAAACCTATTGACTGCGATAGGGTCCCTTCTTTTCTTTGAGTCTGTCTTTGTGGAGGAGGAGGAGGAAAAACCGCTATTACTTTTTCTTACAGAGGCAGGAGGGGGTGAGCGATAGTAGCATCCCAGGGAGGAGGGAGGCACTCCGCTTCAGACCAACTGCAAAGCAAAGCAGCGTTACGTTCAGTTAAACCTCCCTCAGCCTTCTTCCAGCGGTGGAGAAAATTCAACTTTCTGAACGGCTACCACGACGTGAGTTGCACATGAAGGTGAGTTTCCACAATTTCTTTGTGCTTATATTGCCTGAGAAAAGAAAAAAAAGAGAGTCTATTTTCACATTTTCTCCCTGTTGAGTGTTGTCAGTTGTTGCACTTTGTTACACACGTTAGCTAGCTTTGAACGCAGAGCGCTCATGATCTGAGCAGGCACCTGTGTGGACTGAACGCTGCTCTTCACGCCAGGTGGAGAATTCAAATAATAGCAACAGGGGATGAAAAGAGGTGAATTTACCACAGGAAAAATGTAGTCAGGGCTGCTGCTGTAACATCTTCAGTTTTTCACCAGTGGAATAATAACTAGACTTACAGTTTAGTCATAACAAGTGATGTGGGAAATGAACTAGTGGGGGGATAACCTAGCTTAAACAGGTTTACCCATCTTTAGCAGGAAAGATAATCATAACGGTTTCACAGCATTTTAAATTAACTGCATGATGCAAGGGTATTGGAGGTAATAAATATGAATGAAAGCCATTCTGATAAAATAGTTCCTTTTTCTTTTTTCTATGACTGCCTGTGATGCCTGGTAATAATCACAGACTGGAGATCACTCCCTGCCATCATTCTTATTTATCACTACGTTGCCAATTACACAGTAATGATCTCAGCCTGCTTATCACCGGCTCTCATGCTGAATACTGAACCGCAGAAGTGAATCACACCTGAATGAATAGCACTATTATCTTCGTTCTCTATTGGCAGTACAAGCATACATTTCATCTTGCATGTGATGTGACAGGGGTGGTTATGTTTAGTAGGAAAAATGCATGAACAGACATCTGTCTAAAAGCCCTGGAGATACTTGGTGTGCAGATTTGAATGTAGAGAAACTGCGTTGGCCTATGCCATTTCAGCAGATTTATTCTTGTGCTGTGAAAAGGTGAGCAGTGTCATGTGGCACTAGAGACAACCTTGAAAGTCTATGAATTGTTGTATTACTCTAGAGAATAAGTAAAAAATATTTCTTCCCATCTCAGCTGACACTTCTGAAAAGGCACTAACAATGCATTTTAGAGAAATAAACCTGTTGTTTTCACAGACCAATTAAATCCTCTTTATTTAATCCTTCTCCACACTTAAGGAAATTGCTCTTTCTTTACGTGCATTTCTGTTGCACAAGAGTAAAGCATGTATAGCACAAGATTAGACTGATTGATGAGTGCGATTAAAATCACATTATAGTGACATTTAAATCAGAAGATTGGTATTGTGGCTGTTACCTATAGCTTTGGTAATTGATGGGGATGTGGGTGGAACAGTTGTGTGTTAGGTTGGTGTGCTTGACGTGTTGCATTTACAGACCATATATATCTCACGTGGTTAACGTAGTGATTCCCTCAATATGAATATTTACAAGCTATGCAAATATTTCACACGCTGTGTGGAAGTGCTGTAAATTCAGATGCTGGTTTCCTCTGTGTTGTTGTGTAGTGTCTCACTGCAGATTATGCCTTTGAGGGAATCCCAGGAAACAGAGAGATGTTTCATAGCTTACCCATAATTTGATATTTGTATTCCTTTTGATGCTTTTCTTTTCTTTTTCTTAACACAATCTGCTTGGCCTACATTGTCTGTAACACAGTTTGTGGTACATGTTTCCAAAACACACACTCCCACTCTTAATAGTACTTCTATTAGTACTGGGAGTGCTGCTACTTCTAATACCGATCTTGCTGCTGCTTAATGTTAACCACAAAGACCTTGTGAAGGTCAGACTGCCATTAGTGAATGTAATCATCTCAAGCTGTTCCTCAAGAAGGGCAGATCCTATTTGTGTTGCCCCCTGTTCATCCCATCAAGCCAAGCCATAAGCACGTATGTTCTCCAGTGTTCATAGCCAAAATTATCCCACATCAGGTAAGTTGCCTGATTTTAATTTCTAGGCCAAAGACAAGAGCCTCTAATGGCACTTGTCATCACACGTGGTCCCCGGGCTCTCTGTATTCAGGGCAGTGGTGCTTTGTGTCCAGAAGTAGGTCGAATGCTTCTCACCAAACAATTTGAGCGAGAGCCAGTAATTGGACAAGCAAAGTGTCGACCATCTCCCAGCCGGTCCATGTCAGCCAGCCCTCTCACCACTTAATATGCTGCTCGGACCCGACGCATTTCATGGACCTTTTTCATCCCTTTAATCATTTAGATTACAAACTGCAGGAAACAGAACATTCTTTGTAGCTGCAGACAAACTTGTTGTTCATATGTTAGTGGCCGGCATACTGAGCCACTAACAAAAACACCTTGTTAAGGTAACTGTACCTGTTCAGTCAAGTCAAAGAAACGTGTTAAAAAGAGAGGACAAGGAGGATAAACTAGAGAGAGAGAGAGAGAGAGAGAGAGAGAGGTACACAGCTGTGCTTGTGGGACAACAAACAAACAGTGATGCAGTGGTTGTCAGAAAGTTTACAATAGTCCTGTCAGCAGGCATCTATAAATAAATACTAGGCTTACTACATATATTGAGACATAGAACGGCCTGTTGGAAGGATAATGGTAACAGCCACAAGGTCTGAAGTAATTAAAGAGAAAAGCAACAAACTGAAAGTTAAGGCAAAAAGATGAGTTTGAAATGGGAGGTCAACAAAATGTTGCATTAATCAAGTCTGGCTGGAACTAAGGTGTGAAAAGGTGATGGTGTTCATTTCTTTAATGTGCTGATCCAAGGAGAGATTCCTGGTTGCCAGACTTTGATAAACTGCACAGTTGTTGAGAGCTACTGTTACTTGATCAGACCGGTGTCTGTGTGGAGCTGGGCCAGTGACCAGAAATTAGGAGCAGGAAAGTTAGTAACATCCAGTTTTTCACGCCAGACAAGCAGGCCACTAATGAATGGGAATGATCATCCGCCTTTATAGGCACATCACACACCTCGTGCTGTTTTCATCTTCTGCAAAAGCATCGCAAACTGGCAATATGTTCAGAGTCTGGAAGAGCATCATACAGGTGTGTGTTTGTCTTGGTTTTACAGCATGTCTGTAAACTCTATTGTCCCGTGTACATGAGAAAGGTAGATGTTGAGATTGAAAAGGAGAAACACATTGAGCCCTTTCTTTGTGCCTCTGCTGTATACACCTGGCCTTTAACAGTGCAGACTGGAAGATGGATCAAGATTCAGTGTGGGGGAGGCCCCCAGCCTCAGTTATACAAGGGTGCAAGTTGAGCCTGGGAACAGTGGATCCTGAAGTCTCCATGTTTGATATAGAATGCATCTGATACTATCTGCAAATTAGTGCATTTAAACCACTCTTGTCTGTGCCTTATCTGTGCAAGGTCTGCAGCATCTCTTATCAACGTCAGCAATGTAATTTCTGGCTATAATTCAGTCTGTCAGATTGGATCTGGAGTATCAGATGGCCATTAGAGATTAGAAAAAGCAGCCGAACAACAGTAAGCAGGAGGGAATTGCTGTAACATAATACTTGTCTATCTAAGCTGCCCTGTTATCACCATTTGTGGTCATGCAAAAAAAGTGATCTCTAGGAACAGTTTCTTACAGTTGCGTGAACAGGTACGCTGGTCCATGGAAACAAAGTGCAAAAATGAAAACGCCTGTGTCGAGATGTTAGTGCGTTTCCCGGAGAGGCTCGCAGACACGACGGGAAGGTGTGGAGCCTGACAAGTACCCCTGCCCTAATTGAAGTTCAGCTCAGGCTCCAGCACTACAAGCAATTACAGTGGCGACTCGTGCTCCCTGCGCTGCTGCAGGCAGAGTTGGGAGTGCTGCAGCGGCACCGAACCTGAGCCCTCGTCTTTCATGTTTGTCACCGATGACAGCCAGAAAGGCACATTCTAGCCAGTATGTTCTGGAAATGTGTTTGGCTACATGAAATATTCATTTCCTTGCCTGCTCTCTGGCAGTGTGCATATGTACCAGATTTTGTATGCTACCTGTGACCGGTTCAGAAGAGAGATAGAGATGTGTTGGAAATGATTCCCTCCATGCAGCCTCTGATAGGGGATGGAGGAGGAGAGGGGGCACTAAGATAAGAGGCGCTGATCATCAGAATCAAGGTTTATTTCTTATTTAACAGGCCACTGCATCATTGGGGCCACTGGGTGAACATGATCAATGGCTTCTCGTGCCGCACGGACAATTAATCAGTAAGCTGAAGGACAAACCGGCAGTGAGGTCAGCGTTATCTCATATGTTCAGTGCTTTTCCCAGCAGGAGGGGATGAGAGGTCAGTAGCCAACTCTGGCGACGTGCTATGCACTCCTTCCTGCTCATTGTGCTTTTTCTGGTACCGTGGCTGCTTTTTCAAAGCTAGAACATTTTACCCAGACTTATTGCTACTTGCTGCCAGCTACAGAACTTGTATGCTTTTCACGTCTGTTTTTGTGTTCCACGTCTTCATTCAGGAAAAAAAAACTTGTTGTGTTTCCGTTTCTCCTTGTGAATGTGTTTTTCATGTGAGTTTTACATCCTCTTTTGTTTCAGTGCAAAGACAGCGACATGTACTATTATTCTGCCTCATATGGCTTCAGAAATGTACTTTTTATGTTTAATTAATCAATTTAGATTATGCTCACATGAAAACAACAACCAATAAAGAGAAGCAATAAGGAGATATTTTATGAGCACAATTCTAATCCCACTGTGCATTGCTGTCAGCTTCAAACTAATTTCCCAATCGTATTGTTCCAATTCTTGCATTCCCGTTCTGATTTATAATGCCGCTGTTGAATTGCCGGGTACATATCCTTTGAATTCAGTGTTTATGTTAAAAACCTTGGTGAAAACGGCAACACAAGCATAAGATTCTCCAAGGAACAACAAACATGACAGCCATGCCTCAAAGAGCAAGAAGTTATTGCCCTTAAGTCACTGGGATACAGGGATGATTTCCATTTCAATTGCGGGCTCAATTTGGGATAACTCATGCATACAGAGGTAAGACGAACAAAGAGCGTAGGAATAAAAGTGACAAATGTAGAGAATGGAACAGAGGCGCGCGGTATCATTGGCTTTGTGTCCCATGAAGGGTATTGTGTTAGTGGCTGCATGGATAAGGTTGCAGGGGGACCCCTGGGACACGAAAGTGAAGGGCACCGAGGATGAGGGAGGACACATGCGACAGACAGGGGACACAGAGGACGTACAAGACAAAAGTGAAACACGCCTCATACTATGATGCTGATGCTGGTACCATTTACCAGTTCATCTGATGGAATTGTATTTTTCAATTTCTCACAACCCAAGTAGCTGGTTTTGTCCAAATAGTCCAAAGCCCAACACTTCATTCAATTTACAATCAAAAAAACAGCAGCAGATTTTCATATTTGATAAGCTTTAAACAGGAAATGTTTAGCATTTTGACTCAATGAACTTCTTAGACATGAAAAGATTTTCAAACTTCATATTGCTTAATGTTATGACAATTGATTGAGTAATTTCAAGTTATTGTTGTTAATAATGTAAAGAAAAAAATTATAAAATAATAGTTATATTATTTCCTCCAAAAAGAAACCTTCATGGAAGCGAAATAGGCCTACTTTTTAGATATCAAATAGCAATATATGTGAGAAATTTAGCAAATTTTGTTAAAAAAAAAGAAGGGTTCTATAAAAAAAAGCTATGGTTCTGTGAGGGTTTAATTAGAAACACTGGGGCTTTGACCTAAACAATGACCGTCGGCCTACATTCGATGTTTTGCAGGTATAAAGTTTACCATGTTGACCTAATTTATTAAAAAACCTAACATTTGCTAATTAGCACTAAACAGAAAGTACATCTGAGGCTGCCATTAGTTTTAAAGTCAAGCCAAGTCATTTTTTTATTTATATAGGCCAATATCACAAGTATTTGTGATACCCTAGCTCGAGCTTTACAATTTGTGCAGCACACAACATCTTCTATCCTTAGATCCTTGATTCGGATAAGTAAGAAAACGTTTTAACATGGAAAAATTGGAGAAACCTCAGGTTGAGCAACAGAGCACGGATCCAGGATCTTCCAGGATGGACAGACATCCAATAGATGTTGAGCATACAGTATAGTCAACATAATAAAATGACAGTATGGACAAACAGGATGAGATAGTAATAAATAGATTGTAAGATATTATGAAGAATGGATCCGGGAGGACGTTGAGCAAGGTTTGAGTTGAGTTACTGTTATTTGATCAAACTGATGTCTATGTCAAGCTGGGCCAATGACGGACTAGGAAATACATCCAAGCAAGTCATGCAGGTATTTGGTCATAAACCAAAGTATTGGACAAAGGAAACTGTTGACCCGATGGTGACGCTAAATGAAAAGGGATCCCCAAAAGATTACAATTCTTCCAGAGGTGGGCATGAATGTCTGCCCCACATTTCATGGCAATCCATACAACAGTTAGGATTGTCAGTGGGGACAATTGTCTGTAAAAAGAATTTAATGGCGATCCATCCAATTTCTGTGTGGACTAGAGTGTTGGACGGACAGACTGACTGCCATTCACTGAGCCACGCTGCCTGCTAGCAAGGCTGAAGTGTAAGGATCGCCTATCTGTGATCTGGAGTCACCACGATTGGACGATTTGAAAATAGAAGCGATCGCTCAAGCCTAATTGGTGCTTAAAATTGGAAGGCAAATAGACCTTTTTCACAGCAGACATTTTGACTTGAACTAGCTCACCTAGATATAAAGTTATTAATAACTAATAACTGGGCTTTCCCTGCTATGACATGCCTAAATGTCACAGCTGCCGGTACTGTACAAACCTGTACTTGAGATAACCTATCCCCTAAGTGCTGTAGTAGTCTGTCTGGAAGTAGGTGAGTAATATGTGTCAGTGTGACAGGGTATGGAGTGAGAGCAGCAGTGCTCTATGTCCAGAGGCTTCCCCTGGGACCTCATTACACTGTGTTGGGCTCCACTGGGTGTTGTAAGTGGACTGCTGGGAACCCCAAGCCAGCGCAGCTCCACGTGTGTTGATTTGGTGCGAACATGCGATCCCGGCGTCTGCTTTGCATAGTGAGAGCCTGTTTACTGACCCAGTGAGGCCGGGAGTCAAGCGCAGCACTATCCTCTAAACAAAAGATTAGAGAGCAGATCAAGCACGATTAGAATCATGAAACAAATAGGATGTGCTGTGATGGGTGGTCAATTTGCTAAGTGGGCTAACACGTGTGCAAAAAGTATGGTCTTTTTATCCCCTGTCGCAACAGTTGTATTGATTCATTTGACCCAATTGGCATTTAGGTTCGATCATAGCTGGAGAATGCACTGACAAACAAATGACTTTTTCATTCTAATGGGGACACAAGCTTTTATAGACTTTTATTCACAACATACAACTTGCCAAGAGATAGCCTGGTCCTACAACATTGTTTTGGTATTGGCCATTAGGTACACCACTGCAGTATTTTGCAAGTCCATAGCGGCCCTTTTTATGTGTCAGAATGTAAATATTTTCTTCGTAATTAAAAAAGTCTGCCTTTTTTTACGCGGTTTGTGAAAGTCTTTGCAGTCGTCCTTTAGGGCCTTCTACAAAGAGCCAGATCTCAGCATGTCTATTTCTTAATGTACTCACCCCCAGACAGAGCAAATGTTGAATGAGAGAATCTTTCCAAGCTGGTATGTATCCAAATGAATTCATCAGCTTGGGGGAGCTCCGCTCTCCATTTTTGTCAAGTGTGACCCACAGACCACCAGCTATGAACTACAGACCTTCTTGACCTCATTATTTTTACAGCTTCAGATTTTTGGGGTAAAAACCAAGGCTTCTTTCAGAGTACGTTTTTATGGCCTCATATCAAATTGCAAACGATCACACCTTGTAACATTTTCTGCGGTTTACAGTTGAGTTCTAATGAGCATCGGGGGATGGTTTTGCCCACAAAACGAGACCAGTGTCTCATTCTGGTCAGGTAGAGCTATTATGATGTTGAGGCTTAAAGAAAATAGCATGGTGCGAAATTACTAATCATTTTAGTCACAAATTGACTCATTCCAACATACAAGAGGACGGTGAAAGGAGTAAATACTGTTTAATTGCATTAGCTAATCAGTGTAGTGCAGGCTTTCATGGACACAACTACCAGAGTAATTCTGAGTGTAGTGCTCATTATGAAATGCCAACCAGTTTAGCATCCATTTGAATTATTTTCCTTTTTGAAAATAGTATGCAAACACTGAAGTAGCAGCTGGGAACTCCTATTTGAGAGTTTTTTGACTATCGCATGCCCTTGTTTGTTTAAACTATGTTTCTCATTTGTAGTGTAGCAGAAAATAGATTACAATAGTAAAATGCTTAGTTTCACAGTTAGACTGACCCACCTTCCTACAATGTGTTCTTGAAATAACATCCATGCTTTGTTCCTTTACAGAAATCTTAAACAGCTGCAGGGTCTTTCTGTGGCCATGATCCCAAGTGTGTGAAAACATTTTTGTGCATTGTGTGGTGTGCGTACTATGTGTTTCCCCAGAGCAGAAACAGGGAATAGTGGTAATAAGCTAGTACAGAAAATGTAATGAAATGCCCAACTGAAGAAGAAAATCTCTTAAGGGAGGGGTGTAGGAAAATAATGATGACATTGTTCTGTCACAGAGGCAATGCATGATTAACAGATGAATGCTAATTTTCTATGTTGGAGAATTACAGATATGTTGGAGGAAAGAAATACATGTTTGTTTCAGATGAATGCTTTCGATTTTAAGAGAAAATAGGTAAAAATATTGTCCTGCAGCTCAGTAATAAGTTCTTGTGGCTTGTCTGCATACATTCATCAATGTAGAACCCTCTTATCTGGGGTTGCACTTGAAATACTCTTCCAATTGTTTTAGGCAAACTATTTTACGCATAGAAATTTTAAAATAACAAATAAGAATAGGACAGACTTTTTCCTGAGAAGAGAAAATAAAATTGCCTCTGGTTCAACAGCAGACATCTGTAGACTGTTGTAAGAATCTGCTTTAAATGTGGTTTGAGTTCATTACATTCTGCAGTAGTTCAGACTCTCGGTCAGGTTTAAACCAATCCACATTGGTCTGTGCCAGAATTTTTGCCTTAAGTTTGTGTGTGGACGAACCCTACACCATTTTAGTGTGAGAGCTTTGCCAATTTGAAATGGCTTAAAGGCCTGAAGCGATGGCTTTGAGAAACAAAAAACAGATCAATAGAGGTGATCCTAGCGAAATCCTACTTTGATATCCTGGGCTTCAGCATGGAAATGCTCTCATCAGTCTGCATGTGACATGTAACATGGATCTTCTTTTTGTTTTTGTCTGGATGGATGCTCACTTCTCTGGGGCTTTCTGCTGACCCTTTCAGTTTCCTGCAGTGTGTCACAAGCCTGAGGCAGTGTGTGTCATCTTCCAGGTAAGGACGTCAGGGTGGTCTTTTGTTGTACGATTCAACTTCAGCACCACGAGTCCGTGAGATGCTGTACTGTAGACCGTTTGTTGTCTTAAACATTGACATTTGCATTTAAATTGACTTTTTGATTTATTTTCTTGAGAGAGTGACAAGAGGTTTATGTCAGCGGCTTTGCTTCTAATTCTCTTGCATCTGCTGCAAGTATGATAACAGAAGCAGGATTATTATTCAGAGAAATGGCAGTCTAACTTTGTTTCATAGTGTCTTTTAGCCGAGCACCAGCCAAAGACCACTTGTGCCTTGCAAATTCTCTCAAAACTGTAGATTAAATTCTAGTCAGTCATGCATGATGGCTTTTTTTCATTATTTCATTGTAGTCAAGGAAAAACATTTCTTCACATTGGCGAGAACATTTTAAAGAAAAAATTTAGCTCTACCAATGTGTAGTATGGACCCCTTTTGATGCGATTTGGCAGATTGACATGTAATGCAGGCTGACACGTGTTCTAACACATTTTCACATGTGCTCCTACGCTAAAATGGGCCTCAATATACCCTGTAGCTCCAGTGTCACTAAAAGGGGAATAACACCTGTTTAGAATTTATTAATCTCAAGCTCTTTCAAGTCATGTTGATGTCACTTCTGTGATTTATCCACCTTACAAAAATAGTCAAACAAGAGACTGCCAGCTCTGCAGGGGTCGTGGTAATTTAGGGGGCCCTGGTGCTCATGGGATGACAGTTTGACACAGGATGTTCGCAGAGATCACCGCAGAAAGCACGTATAATTGACACCATTAGCCTTGAGGTGTGTCAAGTTTTCTGACAGCTGATGAATTCACGTGTGCCTACCCTGGGCTAAAGATAACAAATTCATACCTCCTGTTTGGAAACCATTTTACACCTCAGTAATCCCCTTTCTAACAGCTACTTGACCCAGCTGAGCCCCGGTTTGCACCCTGCGTCATGGATTTGTGATTATACTTTTTGGGTGGGCGAAGCACTGGCCATCATGCCCTCATGAAAGTGTCCACAAGTCTGATTCCTGCCAGGGTGCATATTCTTGTGTTCTTGTCGAACCGGTGCTGTATAGGGCCCTTGGCTCTGCCGTGAGGTGTAACTCACCTGCTGTCAAAACATTTGGATCATACCCCTGAGCAGTGAGCAGTCCCTGGTTGCCCATTTGCAGCCAATCCAAAGTTGCAGATGGCTGTGCTTCCTCCTGTGGTTCACCAGTGGAAGAGGTGTGGAGAGTTTGAAGGTTAGGGGCAGGTTTTCCTCTATTGGTCCGTGTCGAATGTCATTACTAACACACGGAGGCCTCTTTAAAACTTGAGCCCCTCTTTTTCTTTACCACCTGCAGTGCGGTGGGATTTTAGCTGGGGTCGAAAGTGTGCCACAAGCACTGCTATTAACCCTGTGCATTATGCCTTTCTATGAAGGGCACTCCACTGGCAGATACTTCCCCTGTTCATAATAGAACAGGCTGCATTCCTTCCAGGGAGCACGGACATACTTTGCTGGCTCTCAAAGAACCTTCATGCAGATTTTGCAAGTGGACGCACTTTCTCCCCATTTACACAACCCTCATTTTTCAACCCTTTTCAGACCAAAGCTGCCCCTCCTTTGGGTCGGTTTCAGTTATCTCAGTCATGAAGGAAACAACATCCTTCCCCTCATTCGTTACACGACCACAGTGTAAAGAACTATACAAACAGAGTGATAAACAACCAGTCTTCTCAAAGAGAGACTGATGCTCAGTTTGTAAGTTGACAGAGGCATGTTAGCGTCACAGCGAGGAGAGGAGGATTTCCCAGCAATCACAGCAGTGGTGTTTTGATCTGCTGCATCAGGGGGATGTGAAGTACTATAGGGACGCTGTTTGTTATTCATGTGTTTCATACACACATTCTATACACACACTGTGTGACTGATAACACTTTGAGAAAAGTCTGTAGATATATTATTCAAATATGCTACTGTTGTTACTCAAAAATGTTAAACTCTCACAGATTTAACATCTTTTCTTAACTTGAGGGTTTTTATGAGGTTAGTTATCTGCTGTTTTGCCCACAATATTAGTCTCATTTATACATACTGGCTGGCGTTGGAGCTGTAATCTAACTTATCTACATAGTTTTCTATCACAGATGGTAAAACAGCTGTGATTAATTGAAAAAAAAAAAAATTCCACTAGGCCTGAACTGGGGCTGAAACGAATGATTATTTTCATTATCGATTAATCTGCTGATTATCTTCACGATTAACCCATTCATCGTTTAGTCTATGAAATGTCAAAACATTGAGAAAAATGTTCATCACAATTTCCCAGAGCCCAAAGTGGCATCTTCAGATTGCAGCATAAAGACTCTTCATTCACTGACACAAATATCAAAGAAAAGCAGCAAATCCAAACATTTAGGAAGCTGCAACAAGCAAAAGTTTGACATATTTGCATGAAAAATGACTGAAATGATTAGGCTAATCAATTATCAAAATAATTGGCAATTCATTTTATTTCAACCAACTAATTGATTACTCCACTAATCATTGCAGCTCTAGCTTTGACCCGCCTACACCGTTTTGTGGATGGAAAACATATGAATATGTTGTGTGAGTAATAGTCTGGAGTATGGAGTATGGAGACTGTCTGCTGGGTGATTCATATTATATGCGGTAGCATGCTGTTGCTGGGAGTGTGTGTATTGCCAGTGGAGTCACGTCTATCTGTCTGTCTCTTTCCTGTGAATTGTGAAATGGGGGCCAATACTGATCAAGTTCAACCGTAAGCATAGTAACTCTAGGTGGGGGATTCCATTCTGATGCTCGGACTGAAAGACCCCACACTGGCTCCCAGCGGAACAAGAGGGGGGATTTGTTTGGCTCAATAAGTGGTGAAAATGGTACCCCCCCCCCCCCCCACCACCACCACCACACACACACACACGCACGCACGCATGCAGTGTCTGATTTATAAGTCTGCATGTCTCCAGTTTCCTGCTGCTGTGTTAAAGCAGGAGGTGGGGCCATTAAACTGATGACATAGCTTTGCTTCTCTGTCACTGTCAGTTAACGGCACCCAGATTGAAGGCTGGGGTTTGGCCACTGGAGTCTGCTGCTTTGATTTACTTAATTTGTGATTTTTTTTTCTTTGCACAGACTGCTTACAACAGCAGTGTAAAACATTCAAACAAAGAAGAGAGAAATAAAAAAGATAAACAGGTTTGATCAAAGCTGTTCTGAACCATTTGGTATTTGTCTCAACCCAGTAAATGCAGAAAGGCTACTATGTACAGAAGAACACGTTGGAGAGTCCTCCCTTGTCTGACCAGAGCCCAGAATGCAGAGCACAGCAAGTCCACAGCCATCATCATTAGAGCTGCACCGCTGTGGACACTAATGGCTATCCCCGTTCTGCTGCCTCGGCACATTCGGAGGGCTCATCTGAGACTTGAGGGTGTGAACGCGTGAATTCATTCAAGAGAGATGGATTCATTGTTCCTGTTCCGGCTTTAAAGCAGGACGCAGGACGTGGAAACCTTTGTAGCGCAGAGCCACCGCGAGTGCATTAGCGGTGACTCTCCCCTTTCAAACACTCCCGCATCATCAAAGGAGGCTAATTGGAGAGTTTGTCCTCGTTTATCTTAATTTAAAGGCTGGAAAAGATGGTGTTGTTTACTCGTTTCAATATTGAGAAGGGGGGGGGGGGTGCTGGGAGGAGAGGCGAACAGTGGTGGCAGTGTTAAACTGGGGGATGGGGCTGGTAAAATAGATGTTCTATGAATGTGCTATCCCTGGACTCTTAATTGTGTTTTAAAATTTCATACAGCCACATAAGCATCTTCTTATGGAAAATATTCCAGCATTTAAAGATAATGTAGTACATGAGTGCATATTTCAGTGCGATGAAGATTTATTACCTCTATTTTTCAAAAAAGTGTTAAATGCGATGTTTAAAAATCAATACAGGATCACGACAAGGCACATTCATCAAGTTTGTTTATTTCTTGAGTCATGGTGAAAAGCTTTACATGGCCATCTTTTTCCAATTACATGCAAAGGTGGACAACCCTTTCTGGTGTTTTTGTAGTGGCAATATAGATTTTCAGCCATCCAAATGAACTCTTAACGGAAGAGCCCGCAGTCATTATGCTCAGCCTTTTCCCCAGTTTCAACCACTCCCTCCTCCAAATATACACTTTACAAACCAGTAAGCTTTCACAGTAATTCACTGTAAATGTGTGTGCCCCTGAGAGCTTGAGGTAAATCCACATATCATAGGTAGAATTAAATCAGTGTGCTTCCCTGTTGTCCTTGCCGCTGTACAGGCTGGTTAATTGATGTCAGGGCAGAGACTGAATGCTGAGAATGCTTTTTTATTTCATTTTGTGGATTTATCAGGTTGTTGCCCCAGATAGTGCATGATTTATGATTTGGCTGCTGAATCCAATGTGATTCTAGCAAATAGGGCATCACTGATGACGATTGGCCCAATGTCTGTGCTCTCTCCTACCTGATGCCGATCAATACTCATATTGCAGGCGATCGATCCCCCATATGGAGCAGAGGCTGGGATCCCCTGTGTTGCTTGACCAAAACTGGGCTCCCAGAGCTCAATGCTGACAACGATTTTCAGGAGAAAAATATTTAAGGATGGTATATCAGCTGATATTTCTTTGATTTTCCAGTAGTTTTCACAGAGTAGTGAAAAAGACGGTGGTAGAGCAGGGTATTTTACAGCTAAAGAATACATGTATTCTTCATGTTCTCATCTGTAATATGCTGCTCTGCCAACTCACATGTACTGTGATAGCAATCTGTCTTTTGTTAAACCAATATCTGCCAATAATATCAGCCTTCTGATATACCAGCCTGGCTCTTATTTCTGCTTTTAATCTTGTTACCCTTGATTCCTGACCAATGCAGTTTTATGGAAATGACAAAACCAAAAACACAAAATTGGGCATGCTGGCAGAAGGTTGTCCAAGATAGTTACATTTTTGTTTAATCTCTCCAGATGTCCTCTTACAAACATGTCCTTTTGATAGTCTTGCTATTTACAAATGCGCCCTCAGAATGGTTGCCAAGATACAGATTTGATGTGTTTTTAGACAAGTTTTAGAATTTTTGAGTTATTATGGTATTGAAACCATTTAGAAGGTTGTTCTACAGGAACATAGTCTTTATCTCTTGCTGACACATTCTTACCGCCCTGCTTTTATCTCCATAAATCCACAAGCACAAGAATCAATATGGTATGTGCTTATTTTAACATAGAAAAATATCACACATTTCATCCCAACAAAACAAAACAAAATCTATTGACATGGATTTACAGTGGCTTGTGTTTTTACTAATAACCTTAAATAACCTCATTCTGGATTAGCAGCTGAGCACTCAAGTGGTGATAGAAAATCTCTTTATTGAGAGGCATAAGCATGTTGCTAAGATGCAGTGTACCAGCCACTGTTCATCCTTAGACAGAGATGAGGAATATGCATTATGGATGATGTAGTCATTCCAAATGTAACACATAAGCTGTTAAAGGCTTTAAGATGAAAGCTAGGACGTCAGACAGTGAAGAGCCTGTCTCAGACTGACCACAGATCCTGCTGCGACCACAGCATGAGTTAGAATCAGTGATCAATCAAAGCCTTCGTTAATGGAGGCAACAGCACTGAGGAATTCTGCGGCAAGATGGAATCAATTAAGCTCTTTTGTCAGTATTATACCTTACTGCTGTACTGCTACTTCTGTAGGTATGTGGAGAAAAGTGTAAAGGGTCTGTTGGATCTGTAGTCGATTTTGTCCTCTGTCACAGCTAGAAAATGTCATACGTGAGGCACAGTCTGCTCTTATTGACTTGTTCTATTTGTCACAGTAACCTAGTGAGCAAACTGACTTTAGCATACAGTATTTGTGCATTCCATGTTTCAAACTGTGACACACACATTAGTGTTTCTTGAAACGTTGTGAAAATGTTTTAAAGACAGGAAAAGGGTGAATGAATATAGTTTTTTTTTTCATTTTGTCAGTGCCATTTTTATATCTACATCAATTAATTCAAAAAGTAAAGAATTAAAGTAAATAATGCATAATTACTAAATGAAAACAAAATGTTTTCTAGGGAAATCTACTGTCAAATGCTCTCTCCAAGCTGTCTCAACTTCAATATGTCCAAAACAGAGCAATTCCTAAACGTCCCTTTAATAGAGTCTTTCAGGGAGGCACAGGAAGAGGAACAAATGCTTCTATTCAGTAGCGTCCAAAATGCTAATGCCTCTGGCTCTTAACACGTTTATAAGGGTTCCCATGTCACGACATGCCATAGTCCTCCCTAATGGTGGCTGTGGCTGGGGCCTGCATGAACAAGGCAGACACATTACAGAACATGACAAATATGACAACAAGGCTGCTGGTTTCCTGGGAAACAGGACATCTGAATCCCCTATTTTCCTTCTTGAAGATCCACGAAAGCATGTTTGTCACACTGAACATTGAGATTTCTTTTCTTCACAATGATCACAGTCCCTGGAATCTCTGTTTGGACCATGGCCCCTGACATTCAATATATCCATAAAGGTTACTGGCATTGTGTGGTTTTGTTACTATAACAGTCCCCCACATCAGCGTACTCAAACACTTTGTGGACTTGTTAAAGGGAAAAAAGAGGCAATAAAGTGACCAATAGCACAGGTGCTGTCATTGTTGGCCATTCTTGAAGGTGATATTGAATTCCAGTAACTATGTGCTCCCACATGTAAATGATGGTAACGGAAGGTTCTGTATTGGAGAAACTTTCTGCAAGCAAATAAATGAGGGGCAGGCGCGGGTTTAGTGATTGCTTGGCAAAGTAATTACTCCTTATCTGTACGGGTGCTAGAAGGTGGTCTGCAGAGCCAGGCTCCAGCGTCCAGGCCATTTTGGATTGATATTATGTAAACTGCTCAAAAGGTATTTCTTGAGTGACATTCTGGTCAACCTGTGGAACGTGTTCAATGTTGTATTGACCAGTTTAGAATGATTAGACAACAGAGTACATCAAACTTTTCTCTCAACTCTTAATTCCATTTTCAATATGTCATTTTCGTGATCTAAAGCCCACAGCGTTTTTCATGTTTGTTGACAAGACAAACATTGGATTAACATTATTGAACAATTCAGAGAATGAGATGGAATCTCTCAAGACTACACAATCAATAGTGCTATTGATGTTTTGATAGAGAGTACATGATAAACATCAGTGTAAATGTGACTGTCCAATGCTATGGCAACAGACAAGCTGTCATCAATGGGAGTTTGTAACGGGAGTGAGTCACAGCATGGTAGTGCTTTTCTCGTGTCTTTCCTCGAGCAATGTCACCATTGGATCATTTAAGTAATTCAGAAACCTTAATTGCACATACCAGCCAACATTTGTGCTCAGGTGTGTCAAATTCTGTTTCCACTCAGTTCCATTAATTCCGTCACGGCCCGCTTTGTTGTCTCATGTTACCTTACATAAAAATGATCCCAATCACAGTAAGCTATACAGATTTAGCACTAGTATTGAATCGTTACAATGAGTTGATGTATTGGGAGAGAAAAAGTTGGATGGGTTGGATATTTGTGTAGATTTTTTATTTGTCATATTAAGCTTAGTTTCCAGTATTCAAAAAGAATCCCAATAAATGTCACTATTTGTTTTAGAAAACCAAAAATGGAGAGTTATTTGCACATTTGAAATTTGCCTTTAAAAATTTCTGGCAGAAAACCTTTCTAACGTCTGGCTAATGTTGTGAAAAATATATTTTGTTCGGTTTAGGCACCAAAACTACTTGGTAGATTTAGTAAAAGATCACGGTTTGAGTTAAAATAATAACTGAAGTTGCACACAGGGCACAAACAGCAGTCTCCTGGGGGGAAGTCCGGTGTTTGACCCATTCATCCACCCTGAACTCCTTTTTATGCAGCCTTTGTGGCTCTTTATACTGATACTCACCTGACTTCCTCAAGGCAGACGTTCCTCCCATGTGAGCACGTTTCCAACAATGTCTAAATATGGATGTTCAAAGGAATCCCTTAGAACAACATGGTCAAATATTTAAGCATTCTGACACGAACACATGGACTGCTGCTATTATGCCATGATGAAAGAAATCACGTTTCACTGCTTGGTCAATGCCACATCCGTTTTGATGAATCTCCTTTGTTGTCATTGTTCCACAGTTGTTTTCTAATGTGATACTGAGTGTACGCTTCATCTTCAATCTATTGACATTGCTTTTAATCTGTTGACATACGTGCATCAAAAGGAATAATGATATTGAGGTTGCTGGTACCTTATAGTGGAAAGGAGCTCTTCACTTTTGTGTTGTTTGCTTTTGTATGGCCTGCCGTGGAGCTCACAGTGCCGTGTGTTCATTCATCAGTTAACCTGATTATCCAGCCAACACATGGAGCTACTGGGAGGTCAGCTGCGTGCACAGCTGGCCACCAGCTAACCTGTTAGTGTGGTGTGGTCCAAACCACAAATCAAACCTGCATTGCGCCGGTGTGTAAAGTACCATGCGTGATTACAGTACCTTGCTTTCCCAAGGCTGAGTCTGTAGATACGTATAGCATGTCAGCACTAATGATTTTTATCTGCATTTCCTTCGCTCACCCTGTCCTGTTGTGCGTTCGATTTTATGATTACGCAAATTAGATTGTGTCCCACTCAGTACAGTTGCTAGACCGCAGCTAAATGCTGATCAGTGCTCCATCAGTACTTGAACATACTCAGAACATGAGGACGCCAGTCTCCCTTTGCTCTCACCACTTGATACCTCTTGAGACCTGAATTAACTCCACTTTGTTCATTTGCAATGTAGAGCTTTTTACTGCTATTACCTCTCAACCTCTGACAGCTTAACCCTTTATGCTACATGTAACATTGAAAACTAAACACATATGCCTGGTTTTTAAAGATCCATAGCATAATCTGTGTTATATGATCTGAAATGTCAACACCTGCTTATAATAAGCTCAGTGTTTGATAAATGGAAAAATGAGAACTGCAGCTAATGTCCACTTATGACTCATGATCTGGACACACATTGTATTGATTGGCCTACAGAGGGGTGCTATAATCGTCTCCTCCAGAGCTTATCCTCACTGTGCTGGTAGTTATTGAGCTGGTGTTTGTGCTGACAAGATACTTACTCATTTTTCAAAAAAACAATCTGTGTATTTTGAATAAAAAAATAGGTGAAAACCATTGCAAAAAAAACATTTTATAGAAATGCTTTGACTGCTTTGTGCTTACTATCTTATTATTCTCCTTTCTATTGCATCACTTTGTATGTGCAGGGACATCGAATCTGGATGAAAATCTGTTTAAAACAATCTCCATATAAAACTGTTAAGTACTGTACGTAAAACTGGAAATGGATTAATCAACAAAGTTGTCTAAATCACAAATTGGCGTGATAATAAATGCCAATATGTGGGGAAAATACAGCAGTTATTTCTCCTCCATATGACTTTTAGTAACAAACAGCAGACCTCCACCCACACACAGCAAACACAAAGCTCGATTCTGTCTTCAGGCAGCTCTTTTGATGTTAGCCTGACAAAGGCACCAGCTCCAAAAGCCCCTTTCACTGGAGTTTTTTAATGCCCCATGTGTCCTTTCAAGTTGTGAAAAGATAACTTTCTGGGTGTGCCTCGTGTTTCAGTTTGAAGCAGCCATTTGTTTCATTTGTTCGAGCATCCTTTCAAGTGGCACCAGGAGCTCTTAGAAACATTGAGAGCTTTAAGCTCTTGATTCGGTGAGACACTCCACATCTGTCATAATGGTTTGATGTTGTTTAGATATATCGGCATACCTAGATTGCCCTGTGGTTACATTTCCTGTTTTATAACTTGTTCCACGGTTTTCATTGTACTTAACAGTGAGATAATGAAGGAATCCAGCAATTTTTATGATTGTCCATTCAGTATCACACCCAATAGGAACACTGTACTTGTTTCCCCCCCAAGTCACCATGTGCTGCTTTATGGTTATCCATACATTTCTCAGATACAGTGTCATTCATGAGTTTTTAGGCAAGTTCTTGCACTTCCTCAACAGCCCTCTCCAGACAGAGTGAATCATTTATATTGATTTTTCTTTCCTTTCTAAGCCACTGCTACCCTGAGCATCCTGTGCTGTGCTTGATTTTCCTGCAACATGTGTAGCATAAAAATATGACTAGACGCTGATCCATCACGTGAAACCAGAAGGGATATTTGCATAGAATTGTGCCTGTGGGCTTCTACACCTGACATGAGCTAATTGGCTACCAAGAGAGGCTCTGAGAATAATAGGGCTACCGGTTTCCCACCACTGCATGCTTCCGAAAAGACAACAAAGAAATGTGTGGTATTGTTGCTAGGTAAGATCCTCCTAATGGACACATTTTGAGTTAAATATCGGAGAGTCAAGGATTTCCTGCTGTTGCTAAAGCAAAGTAGCATGCAGACAATATTGCCAGCCCACACACATGCTGGAGTAGACCTGCCAGTGTTCTTTTTATGTGCTCATTGAATGGCCATGAACACGAAGCTTGAAAAGTTTTATAGAAAGCCTTTTGACGAGCATGTCTGTGTTAAAACACACACACACACAGACGAGGCCTTGCCCCCAACACCCCCATCACTCCACACACACACACACACACACACACACACACACACACACACACTTTTAATTTGTCTCAAATATTGGTCAGCCTCCTCATCTCTTGCTGTGCGTCCATGTGAGACGGATCCCACCGACATTTTCCACCGCAGGATTAGCTGTGTAGCGCGACGGGCCGCTCTGCTTCAGTGCTCCTCAAGGGCTGACCCCGAGTTGTGTGCGTGAAGAGATGGCCAGCAGGACGCTCCTTAGAAGGCTATTAGATCCTCACTGCTTATTATGAGTGGGCGTGCAAGTAAATGATCTGCCCTGCTTTTCCTTGTCATAGGACTATAGGCGGAAAAAAAGCCTGTTTTCCGGAAATAATTAATCCCACTTGTTGGCATAATAATTCTGAGGAGGGCACGTTGCTAGAGCCTTGAGTGTTTCCTGATGGGTTAGTGTTTTCTCTGACAGGTGAGCTACTACTGATATGATCATCTTCTCGTTTAGCTTCCTGCCTGCAGGACCTTTCAATCACATTAGAACTGAGCCACCCTCTCTGGAGAAGGGGATTTGGTTCAGACTAGAGTGTGTGTGCGTGTGTGTGTGAGAGTGTATATTTGCGCACATTGTGTGTGCGCGCCAATGTGTGTATGCTGATCCCTCCAACCATTTGGAAGGCTGTGTGTCCTGGGTGTATCTGAAAACCAGAGCCAAGCCCGGTTACCATGCCTACACATTTTACTAAGAGACACTGCATTTATCTTAATGAATTCATTTTCAAGCTTGTGTTTGCCTCTGTATTCTCTGTCAGCTGTGCACACACTCTAAATAGCTAGAGAGTAGATCCCTTTTCCATTGCTAAAAGTGACCTGGGAAAAATAGCGTGTTGATTCTCGGGGGGGAAACATGATTAAATTGAGGTCTAAGTGGACACTTCATCTGAACAGCCAGTCTGCTTTTTGTCCAGGCTCTGCTCTACTATGTGCTCTTGATGTGTATAAATTCATTGCTTCCTTCTGTTTTTTAGAAATAGGTTGGCACATTTTGGCTGACTTCATGTTTCAGGTAGCTTGAAGTAAAAAAAAAAAAAAGGGGGTGCCGGCATAATTTTGGTTAAACATGTAAACTTGAAAGTCTCTCAAAAAAAAGTCTGGAAGATGAAAATGATTTTCCTGCACGTTTGACATCTTGCAGCATTCTGAGTTTGAATGGTGTCACATCATAAGGACGTGCTTTCACTGATATGCAAATGTTGTGCAAATATTATTAGTTCCAATTAAATAAAGAATATTTGAAAGGATGATCTGTGCAGCTTGTGTGACAGGATGTTAATTTAACTGTGTGTAAAAGTCGTGTGTGCTTGCTTACTGTAGGTGTTGTGCAGCCAGAG
Source organism: Nannoperca obscura (assembly GCA_036024295.1). NCBI lineage: Eukaryota > Metazoa > Chordata > Actinopteri > Centrarchiformes > Percichthyidae > Nannoperca > Nannoperca obscura. The sequence continues at coordinate 77,697 of JAVQJL010061286.1, read as the reverse complement.
ATGGAGCAGACGTTGTTGTGCACATTGTGTTCAGTAGGTGTGCTAATCAGGAGTAGAGATCCCCTGATCGCTGCCACGATCACTGAGCGCACCATCTGTGATACTCTGATGGCCGGCAGTCTGGCTGAGAGAGCTGGATAAAAGTCTGGTACAGTCTCTCTCCTGTGCCCACCCCCCCCCCCCCCCCCAGCCTCCCCCCTGTCCTCACAGGGCTGCGGTCAACTGTCTCTTCTGTGCTCTTTTACTTCTCTTGAAAGACCTGGAACCTCTTAACCCTGCGCTACCACTATGTCAATATTAAACATTTTGTTTTTGTTTAGTTCAGATAAACCACATAATGTGTGCAGCCCCCCCTCGGATGTTTTTGATGTATCTGTTTTTAGATATCTGTTGTTTGATCAGTTTCTGTGAAGTGTGCCACGCTGAATAAATCAACTGTCAGCTCGGATCTGGAAATAATTGAGGAGACTGTTAAAGTGCCACGGATAATGGAGAATTGCACATAAATGTGGGCAATTTCATTGCTGGAATTTTGTCTGTTTTTCATTTGCAGTCACAGGTCATAAAAAGGCAAAAAGGCATAAACTGGCAATAATCCACAAGTTCTTGCTGAGTTCATATAGAGTTTGTGATGGAATTCCCAAACTGTGACCTGAAATAAATGTATGAACCCGCTCATGTAGCATGCTACACTAAACAGCTCCACAATGCTTCAACCCAGGACAACTTTTCCTCAGTGCCTGAGTGATCAGTATGAAGATAGGGGCTCCTGTTACCATGACAACTTATAAGAAAACCTTACACAGAAATGCACTGGTTATCATATTGATTCAGAGCTCAGAGAATAAAGCATGTGGTATCAGCCAAAGGCAGGTTGCCCTGCTTTTATCCGCGAGTGCCAGGTTAGGGGCTTATTGACCGTTTCTGACAGATTGAATAACAGACGACTTTTTGGTCAAATGGGCCGCGTGCCCAAAGTTCAATTAAAAGCCTCACACTGTGTGTAGCCAGCATATTTGCCAAATGGTGGAAAAAGTGTAAATCAGTCTTCATGCCACCTCAGCAGTCTATCCTTCAGGGATGTTGATGGCTCTACATTTACAAATTTTTTTCTCCTTAATGCTTAAACATATATCTGAACAGGTTGAAGGAGGTTTTTAGGGACCATGTGAGCACATGCTTTGGAAACACTCTTTCTTTGGAGGTTTTAGTGGGGCCATGAACTGCAGGCGCAACCACCTGCATTTTTCTTTCTCTGCTCTCAAAGCAGGCAGCGGGGGAGCAAAATGGCTCTGGGTCTACTGTTGCTTGTGCTTTTCTCTTATTTGGTCTGGTTTTGCCCAAGAGAGGCAGCAGGTCAAGAAAGCATTATTTATTTCCCCTGACAATATGACTGCAGACCTCCATCTTGTAGCAGTCTGATAACATTTAGTGATTGCTGCTTGAGGGAGATAAGAGGTGTGTCATAAATTAAAGATGCTATAAAAATGCGCCGTGAGAGCGCAGTGGATTTTCTTATTTTAAATTGAATTTCTGAATGAGTCCTGCCCATGTGAAGTCAGAGTGTATGCTCAAACCATATCAGATTGGAGAAATGTGACCAATGAAGCATGGTGACAGCAGAAAATAAGCCAGTTCAATTTATGAGAGTTTATTGAGTTGCAAGATCAGCTTACACTTTCTCCCTGACTTCCTTTATGGTATTTTAACAATTAGTTCAAAGTGTGAATAAATGTTTGCCTTCTTGCCTCTGTAAGTCATGTCCAAATGTGTGAATCAACTGGGCTGGAAGTGTGAATGCGCCAGAGGAGCGGAGAGAAAGGGGAAGAGGCTTTCCCCGGGGCAGTGCCTAGGACAATGTCAGGTTTGTCTGGCCCAAGTGCATGAACACTAAGCTTTTCGGAACTGGCAGCCGGCCCCGGTACCTACCCATCTCCCCCGGCTATCCAGAGCTGTCCAGCCCCGGAGCACTAAGCGTTTGTGCAAAGTTCATAAGGCGTCCCTCTGTTTGTGTGGCCATAATGGCAGCTCCATCCTGTTGTAGCTCAAAGAGTGCTTATGGGCTCTGAGGGCCTTGCGCTGGCGCTGCAGAGGCATGTGAGTGTTCTCAGTTACTGACTTTGGCTGACTGCTCTCATTATGAAAAGACCAGTACCCCCCCGGCAGCTCCGAAATCTCAAATGCCAGTATCAGCATTTCCTTCATCATGTTCTCCGCCTTCCTTTTAAGTACAATTTGCTAAATGGAAACCTCAAGCTAGATAAAGTGAAAAGTCAGTCCGTTCACTTCAGTCCATTCATTTACTCAAATAGCAAATCTGTAAGTTAAATCAAGATGATTTATATTCATAATAACAGAAAAGGCCGGCAATTTAATTAGTCCTAGTCGGTTTAAATTAAAAAAAAAATCATTAAAATGAATATATTTTAATTGCCCATAACAAGCTGCTGTCCAGTCCTATATAGTTACACAATCTCACCTCCAGCATTTCCCAACTGTCAGCATTTGTGCGGCCCGAGTGATAATAACCTTGTCATTTGTGGCTGCAAGTTCCGTCGAATCAGCCGTGTCTTTGGTTGGTTTTTCACCGCGGTTACGAACCACATCAGCATAATTCAAGCATGACCCTCCTCCCCCCTTTAATTTTCTGCCTTTCTCCCCTGTTAAAACCCAAGTCTCAGACTAGGGTCCACACCATACATCATCCAGACTGGGTGTGCTTCCTCCCTTCCCCCTCATGTGTCATGGGAGAGAGACTGTGCTGGATTTTTTTTTATTTCAATTTTTTTGGCTGGTGGAAGGCTCTTATCGACAGTCTCAGCGCTGTCTGTTCGCTGAGCTTTCCTCTGACATGTCATCCAGCCTCCACTCCAGTCCATCTGTAAATCCGCAGAGTTCCGGTTCACCAGCGTGGAGCGATCAGGTCCACTTGAATCCAGTCGCACGCTAAGAAAAACCCACACAGATTCATCAAATATCCTTTTACAGTAGGAAGAGAGGGGTGCTCTTCAAAGCTCCAACAATGCTGGACCGATGCCGGTCGACAATCTTCTGTAGTATTAGCAATTAGGGAGATTGTCACTGGCTGACATAGGGAGATTGCAGCAGGAGCAAAACTCAAACTGATTTTCACCCAACAGGTGATCTATGCTCCCACCTAGTGTGCTGTTGATATTTCTTTTTTTTTTAATCTTCAATTGATCAAATAAACACAAATAGACACACGTCATTGAGCTTTTAGGTGCAGCAAACATCTTTCTTGACGTTGGGGTCTGGGGGGTGGGGAGGGGAACATGGAACTTGCATTCCTCCACTGTCCTTTGTACACACCCGGTGAATAGCCTTTAGATCGGGCTTTGTGAGAATGATTGTCAGTGGCTTAATGAGCGCCTTTGCCAAGCTAGGGGCTTTGGCAACATATGTGACTACAGTGCCTCTGTTCCTCTCCGTCTCCAGCCTGTATGACACAACACAGAGCGGACTCAGCACTCTACGCATGTTTCCGCAAATCTGATTTGATCTGAACTCTCAGTTTCCTTTTCTTGTGGATGGTTGTTACCTGGAACGGAATAGCTACTCCTCTCATGGGGACCGCAGCCGACAATGAAGTCAAATCTAGTAAGTATCCCATGGTATCTGGGGATTTCTAAAAAGCTGTTGCAGCACATTTGGGCAAAGCATGTTTTGGTCTTTCCATGTGCAGGCAGGAGACACCCTGTGAGACATTAAGTCGATTTTCTTTTCTAAAAAAAAAGAAGACAAAAATCATTGGCTTAAGAGTCACATTGAAAATGAGTTGAACTGCCATAACTACGTTAGACTGTTTTCTTGCTTTTTGTATACTTTGATGTGAAAACTAAGCTTTGTAAGCATATAGTGGAACAATCTGCCATTACAGGTTTTTATTAATAATTCGTTCATTTTTATTGAAAGGGAATATGTCAACATTTTTCTCTTGTTTTTACCAATCAGGGTCACTTTTAGAGAGTTCTGAACAGCCAAACTAGATCTCTAGGGACAGATCAGCTCTATGACTAAACAAAGTAGTCCTCACAAATCAACAGTTTATAATGTAACAATGAAAATGTTTACTTCACAAGACATTCTTGTCTTATTATTGCGATGTCTAAAACCCATCGGAGTCGGTTGATACTTGAATTGTGAAACATTCAGAAGTGTTTCATGACAAGTTACAAGTGGAATCTGTTTTGCAGCTGTAAATTTGGAATTGTGCCAATAAAATGAGATTGAATGTGATGAGTATGTTAAAATAATAGTTCTTTCAGTTAAGGTAAGTTATAATAAACAAACAAATAGATGAGGTTAGTGAGATTAGACATACAACATAAATACAGTAAATACATTAATTGAAAGCTCTAAAGCTCATCTTTTGTTTCAGAGGACGAATCTGGGTTCAATCAGATTCTTAAATATTCTGAATCCACATGTTCTTCCAGGTGCCTTAAACTTCACTGGGTTCAAACTGGACTAGGTATTATGTACTTTACAACATAGTAAAAATGTACAGTGTATAGTACAGTGTATGTCAGGATCATTTCTGGAACAGCATCTCCAGTTGCATCATTGGAGTAGTTTTATTTACATTTATTTTGGACTGAATATTTATAGTATGATGATATATAAAATGTATAATAGAGAAGACTTTGTCAAGGGTCATTATGGGTTAAACACTATTACACTGAACTTATTTCTTAACAACAAGGGACAATAGTTCTTGAAATGATAGATGTTCAGCAATGTATACTGAATTGAATACTGTTGATGCTTGTGCTTCTAAGCTATGAGCTGCTGTAGCTTTGAATTGTTACTTTAAGTTTAACCACATTTAGGTGTAAGTACTAATACTTAAGTAATAACAGTAATAACAGTAATGCTGGCTGGTGACCCAGTAAACCATATCATTGAGTGAGCATACACAATACCAGAGCTCTGGAACTGGCTCTCCTAAATGGAATGCAGCCGTCATTAATGTTATTAATTCCACCTGTGCATTTCCTGCTTTGACAAGTCAAACTGTGCTGTGAAAAGGAGTCTATCAGGTCAAGGATAGCTGTTAGCTTAACATTTTTTTAGAGAGGAAAACACAGAGAAGCAGAAGAGTGATGTCTAAGATGCTGCCTGATGTTATTAAACAGTGACTGAAATCTATTAGGTACATTTGACTGTATCCTCCAAAATACACATACAATACTCTCTGTTTCCAGTTTATTAGGTACACCTAGCCAAACGAATTCAGACAAATACATCAGTCCAGCAATAATCCCTCCCTTCAAGGAGGTTATAATGTTTTAGAGAGGCTTTGATTCAACTTTATGATCATTACTGTTCATATTTAGGTTGGATACATATCAGTATAACAAAATACAATTTAGCAGACCCTTACACTGCAGCCGAAACAATAATACAGTTGAGTCAACACATCCCAAACAATACAACTTTCATGAAGGTAGGGTTTATTGCAGGACTGTAGACCACATTTGTTTTGGCTAGGTGTACCTAATAAACTGGCAACTAAGTGTATACCTATTTAACCTGGTAGCATGTGAAGCAACTTTGAGAAGCATCATTTTGAGTCACTGATACTTGATTCTAGAAATTACTTTAAAAGTGCTGCAGTTGACAGTTGTATCACAAAGAAAACTCTGTTGGACTCAAAAGTTGATTAAATGACTTATTATGTTGGGTTAATTGTTGTGTTTGTAGACCATGAACATCCAACATGAATAGTGAGATTCCGCCTTGTCATATTATCGCCTGGTCTGAGCTCATTCCATTCGATTTGTCTCAACACAAGCTAAGCTCTCAACCCTTTTAAGTGATGGAGAGGCACAGGAACTGGGCCACATATCCGACAGCTGTGTCAAACAGCTTACCCAGAGTAACACTGTCCAGATGCTCAGCTCGAGCACGGAACAGGAAACTCACATGCTGAATAACAGTCAGCAGAGAGCCTCTCATTTCACAGGCTGAAGTTATGATTTTGACTTTATGTATATTGAACACCTGAAGGGATTAAAAAAAATAGATGAAGTAGCAAAGGTATTTCTGTAAAAATGTGGTTTTGCTGCTGCGCTGCGTGCTGCAGGGACATCAGAAATTCTTGGATGTTGGCAGAAATAAATTGCTTCGGGGTCTGATGGAGGTAAGGATTTGGGATATAAGAGCCATCGATCATGTCTTGCTGTGGCACAGTTTCGTCTGGGGAAATTGCCAGCATCAGTCAGACGAAGTGAATGAATGTGGAGAGGAGCACGCTGTGTTAGTTCACACAAAATAATATTCCAGTCCCTGCAGTCCAACTTGTGAATTCATCTCTCTGCCGGCGACTCAGCAAGGATCACACACTAATGTGATTATTGTCCTGGGCAAGGCGCACTCCTGTGGGACTTCAAAGAGAGCAGATCAGAGGGAAAATGAAAAAAAAACCTATAAGCTGTGATGCACACAGGTGCAGTGCACGTTTTGAAATCTTTTCTTTTGCTTTAAACATGTTACCAGGTTCAAAGTGAGGACAGCATCGGTAGTGTAGCTGTAATCTACATGGCACATGCATTCTGCACGATTTATTGTCCTCTCAAGTCACATGCTCTGGTTAATCGGTGTTTTCATTCAGCATTTACATGAGTCAACAGACTAGAATTAAAGTCTTAATCCAAAGCAAAAATAATTGTTAGCTTCTATTGGGAGATACAACCTTAGTTTATATTCAGTACCGTTTTCATTCTTATTTTGCCTGAATATTCTGAGCAGAACTTCATATTTTACAGAAACAAACAGCTTTCAGACACACAAAAGAGAAGCTAATTAGAGGCTAGGGAAAGCCTTTATGCTCTTTGTTTGTGAAAAAATGGAAAGCTTTTAGAAAAATGCACATCACTGACAAGATGAAAACCTCTAGTGGTTGGAAGCCTCTTCGGTTGTTTGTTCTTTCAAATGAACTACATCATACGTTCACTTGTTCCGGGATGTCCAATCCCAGCCGGTGACACGATCATCCTGCTGTAGTACTGCATGCAGTTACATAAAGCTCTGCAGGGTCACTGCAGGTTATACATGGTGTATCCCTGGTAAAGGGGGGATCACGTAAGGTCATGACGGTCATTCTTCAGTAGTTCATATTACACAGGGGGTTACAAACCCCACAGTTCATCAGTGCAGCCGCTCTATATCTTTCTCCAACCCTCACCCTCAGCCTCCTCCATCCTTCTCCTGTCACTCCTCTGCCCAGCTCTAGCCTCCGGTCCCCTCATCCTGCTAAAGCTACAGACCTCACAAATATTAATGGTGGGATAATTGAACTGTCGTGCTTTCTGAAGTGCAGTAAAATTGTGCCCAATCTTAATTAGACAAGCATATTATGTAATATTGCTCCCACTTCCTAATCTCATTTAGCGTCTTGTTTCTGTTTTTTTTCTCCAGCTACTAATATTTTAATAATAGATGAACCGCACGTTGGTACCGCAAGTAGTGTGAATCATTGCCAAAGGTCAGAATACAATTTTTGTCAAATTCTAAAAATGCAGGAGGAAAAACAAAAATCTCTAAAAGAAGAAAATTAATTCTACATAAAAAAAGAGTTTTACCAATTATACAAGCTTTGTTCTTCACTGAGAGCTTGACAGAGTGTCAGATTTGCAAGCTAATTTGGCAATTGAGTGGACAAAAAGAATAAAATGAGGACAGAAAAAAAGCTGTGCACCCATTGCACACATCAGAGGCAACACAAGCCAATTGCTGCTTAGTGTTAATCAGCTAGGCCTTTGTTTTAATTGTTCTTGAATGATCAAATAGGAATCAGTGTGGAGGCATTACCAGGACTGTGAGAGGGGAGTGTGGAGCTGCTGTCTTCTCATCTCAGGTCTTTAGTGAAGAGAATATTTTAATCCAGTCTGACAAGACGAGGATCTGCTTAATCCTATTACAGGCTTGCACATAAACTACAGTAGCCCCACACTTCTCTGCCTGTTGTCTTTGTGTGAGAAAGAAGCAGATGGTGCCAGCTAAAGAGCCTACTGTAGTGAACTTTGAATGGTTGCGCTTGGACCCCACCCCGTTACTAAACAACACACCCACATGAGCGGAGAATGCTCTAGGAAACGACTTGTTGTTGTGGTGCTTTTATTCTTGAAATCTTACTCATGTGCTCCTTACAGTGCGTGATTATTTTTTATATATTTGCGAGTTAAGGTGTAATGCTGGACCAGATGGCTGAACTCTAGGAGTCAAGAAACAGACAGAGCTTGCCAATTGCACTGTGCGCCAAAGTCAGTCCAAGTTGCAGTTATCTGAGATACAGTATACAATCATTTTTGAAAGAATCTTGGACCAAACAACCTAAGAGAATAGAAGTGAAGTAGGGCTTGCCGATATAAACGATATACACTGGTCACCAGAAAATTCCATAAATTCCATTATTAACAACTTATTTCATCCTATCACATCTAACCAATTATATGGCATTTCTTTAGGAAGTGACAGCCCACTTTTCCAAATAAATACAGTGTGGTTGTGTTCGTCGGCTAAAAACACCACATGCTGTATTTTCAGTATCAGAAATTGGACACAGGAGCGATGAGCATATTTTGACTAAAAGTGAATTGGTTTGGAACCTGAAAAGATGGTTCACAGCTTAAAACAAAAAAAGCAGGTTTTTCTTGACCTGAAGTGTGAACCATGATGACATCAGTGGGCGTGTCATATTCTACAGGTTGAGCGGATGGAGAAGGCAACAATGGTCTATGGTCTACTATGGTAATTGTCTTCTACGTCTTCCTATCATTAATATTGTTGGTCCGTGCTTGTTTTTTGGATAACTGTAAAAATTAAACAAAGACTCACAGGTAATCAACACAATCCGCCATTTTGCTACTACTCTTTATTTCAGCTGTGCAATTGTGCAAAGCCATCCTTGATTACAATGGTTCCGCTCAAAATACGTGGAAATGTTGGCTGGTTTGCTAGATAGAACCAAGGTTCCAAGAATCCTGAACAGAACCGGTTCAAGTACCAGAGCTAATTTGGTGGAAAGAGGGCATCAGTGGATGAGATCGTTTCAAATGGGGTTGCGTGATGTGATTGGCGACACAACGGAATAAACGATAGAGCATATGAAACGATAGATGTTTTTCCATCCTCACACAATATAGCCTATAATGTCATATCGCACGGCCCTATCAGCATCCAATAAAGTGGGCAAAGAGCAAGCGCCTACACGCTCAAACACCAGCCATTAGACCCATCCCCTGGAATGAGAGAAACACCTCTGCAACACACAATGTTACAATGTGTTTTCATGGTGTTAATAGATACATCACACAAGGTTTTGATATTTTAATGGCATTTAAATGGTGCCGACAGGTGTCGAATATTTTACTGATTCAAAACTCACCCAAGAAAACATTTTTCACTGTGGGATGACGACATAAATATGTCAACATAATTCAATATAATTATGCTCAACATAAATAGCGATTGAATTTATATTATGATATCAATATAGACTGCTATGAAAAAAATGATTGTGATCAATTTCTTTGCTACATCGTCTTGCTCTAAGGTGAAGCTTCCCATTCAGCATGTAGCTCATGACAGTTATTTGGGAAAGTTGGAAGCTTGAAAACTGTCTGGGTATTCATTGTGGTGAATTAATGATGATGGAGGGAATTAGGTTACAATGCCTTTGTATCAAATTGGTCTACATTAGAAAGTGATTTGTTCACAAGGAGAAAGTTTGTCAGAGTTTGCTCTACATCTGTCACTCAGAGAGAGCTTTAAAGTTCAGAGGCAGATTTTGTATGGCCCACATCTCTTCATTTCCTTCTGCGTGCCCCCTCTGCCGCAGAGCTTCTGTCCCCTCTGAGCCTTGGCTAAGTAAGGTTAGGGTTCATATTGGCCTTCCCACAGTGAGCAGCTTTTAACCTCCTGCCAGCTTCATCAATCTCAGGCTGGTGTGATCGCTGCTGAAAGGGGCGGGGATTAAGAACAGCCTGCGGTCTGTAAATCAGGCAAGCTTGAGGGGGCCCCTCTCATGTGCACCGTATAGGTCCAAAAGGCACCATACCCTATGACTTCAATGTAGACATCAACCCTCGCAGCAGTTAAGCCCTAACAGCGGACCTCCCTCAACCAGATGGCTCGGCTGGTTCTCAATAAATGTTTAACGAGGGGAGAACAAATTAAATCAGAAGGCAAATGATCAAGCACAGTTTGAACTATGTGTAATCCATCTAAGGTGGTGTTAGGTTGGTAAAGGCTTTTGGCCAGCACAATAGTACAATGTGAACAATGAGATTGTAACCCCCCCTCCTCTCAACCACGCCAATCTTACCAACAAAGCACAAGCCAATTAGCACAAAGCTCTTACCTTTAGATTTTAATCTGTGTTTAGCAACATAAATCAGCATGTCTGGGAAAGACTGAAACAAAGGAGCCTAAGGCATTTTTCTGGATGACTTGTAAGTCTTAGAATCCAATCAACACTTGGAAATAAAGTCAATAGGCCTCAATTGTGATTGAGTGGGGCAGATGTATGTTATGCAGAGCCGAGTCTCTGACCATGTTGGTGATGCTGTAGGTGGGTGGGGCAGGGGTCACACGTTGGTTCAGAAAGGCCAGTACCGAGTCACAGACAGAGTTAATACCATTACTTGAGGCATGGCTGAAAAGTTCAGAGTGCACGTTCATCTGAAAACAGACCCTCACCAGACAAATGAAATCGACTCCTTTGTTCCCTGGTCAATTATTCAATTACATCTCTTGAACGACAGTTTGACCTCAGTGTTTCCTTTTGAACTTGTTAGGGCAGCAAGAAGAAAGAGTCGGCATTATTAACAGCAAGCTTTTCTCTGGACACTGCAAATCTGGTTGAGCATGCACTACTTACTGTACAGCTCAAGTCTTGGTTACTACTGCTTAACAACACACCGACTCCTCTGACATCAGTTGTATGCCCTATCAACACTGATGCAGTAGTTGCAATTACTGGACTTCAGTGACTTCAGGGTGATGCTCATTGCATGTTAGACCAGTTCTGTTTTACATGAACACCAGCAGAGTCCCTGTAGACCAGCAGCATTATGACTTCACATTTCTCTAAAACTCTAATGTTTTGCTGTTACTTTTCTTCTACAGTGAGTGTTAGTTGTTCAGCTAATTACTCCAGAGTGACCCAGCGAGCTGGGTGACAGCCAACACGACGAAGACTAATGAACTGACACCCCAGAGGGTTTGCAGAGCACTGCAACACTTCAACACACACTAAAATCCCCATACATCGCTCTTTTCCGTCCTCCTTCTGCACTCTGGACCGATCATGTGCTCATTATGGTCCAGACTCTGGTCTGTTAGCTGGAAAATGATCCAGTGCTCTGTACTCTGCAGCCTGTCAGTGTGTGAGTGCAGAAAGCTTACTCTCTCTGACTGTTAACTATGCTATTTACGCCTAACACCCCTCAGGCAGCAATATTTGCTGCAATAATGGATAAACGTGTAGCTGCATAGTTAATCTCTTTGCGTCATTGTTATCAGAAACATGCAGGCACAGATCAAAACAGCACAGTGATTAAATCGGCTGAACAGTATCTTAACTCTGATGGTAATTTCGATTTGAGTCTTGGCTTGGTTTTGGAATAAATGCCATGTCTTCCTGTAATTCTGAACATCTGCCATGCATTAATAAATCCACAGGCTCCTTCATTTGTTTATTTCCATTGTCGCATGAGAAATACACTTTCTGCTACACACCTCCACTGACATCAAACTACAAAACAGTCTGAGTCCCAGGGGAAAGAGATGATAGGAGGCTTTAATGTGAATATTTCTTTGTCAGAGAAAAAATTGAAGTAGAACAGAATCCCTGTTGATGCAAATGAAAGTGTGCGGTGTGCCTGGTTATGCCTGGCTGAGCAGAGAGCAGCCGGGCTCCCAGTCACGGGGGATTTGTTGTGTTTGGGGTTTGCCTTTCTGTCTGCCAGCACGTGGGTGGATTCATGGGGCCTTCTCTGTCTGTGCTGCCTTCACAGGTACCACATCCTCAGCCAAAGAAATGAACTGAGAACGTAATAGAGAGCTCTTGTTTCTTGAGGACATCCAAGATTTTCACCGTGAAACCATGAGGTCGCAGAGGAGCCTGGGATTGGTCGCTGTACTGGGCTTGATCACCTCTATTTGTGCCTTTCATACGACTACAGCCATTGACATCCCTCTGGAGGGTGAGTTTTTACTATGCAGTAGGGTACACATTTGTTTCAATGCGGCTGCTATAGTGGGCGGTTCACTCAAATACAGTGGAGAAATCGTATAACTCTGTCCGGATCAAATTGATCACTAAAAGCAGATTATATTAATATATATCATTTTTTATCATGCATATTACCATCTAATTGACATTTGTATATTTATTTCCTGAATATAATCTAACAGCTTTTCTATATACTGAATTTTATCAGTTTCAAAGCGCTTTAAATGTTTTTCAAATGACTGTACTTAGCTTTGTACATCCTGTAAGCGCACTCCTTTGGATTATTTAAACAGCATTTGTATAGGAATGATTGTGTCCCGAGCTTTTTGATCCATATAATCGCTGTAACCGTGATCACTATAAGCGGTTTCCACTGTAACAATACACATATTTTCTCAATTACTCCTACACACTTTCAGCAGTTTTCATAGTGCCTACCTTCTGTCAAAGAAAAAGTTCCTATTAAAACAAGAATGACACCACACACTACCACTACAAACCGAATTCCATTCACTTCCATTATTAGTGGAGGCATAAATCTCAGGAATATATCTCAAAATCTGGGTTAATAAAACCAAATATATCTGGATAGATGGAGAGATACTTTTAGAGGTATGGAGTGAGCCAACCTTTTAAATAGTTGCCCTTTAAATCACTGTAAACTGGTTTAATTTAGAAAAGTCTCCTTGCTGCCTTCAAAATCTGAGTTAACTGAACTTGAATATGTTGTTCACTCTGTACTAAACAAGTTCTATTAACTTAACGTATTTTAATACGTTTACTTAACATGAATGAAGACACACACACACACATCCAGCAAGTTTCCATCGTGTGTGTTTCCTTTAATCTACGAGATAAATAAAGAAGGATTATTGGAGAATTTTAACCCTCAAACAAAGCATGCTGGAAAGCCTGCTAATATGTGGATCCTGTTTGTTTAGAAAGTAAATTTGATTAGTTTAGTAAACAGAACTCAACAGGACATTCATTTAAATCCTCATTTCGAGTGAGAAGACCTTTTGCATGTATATTGGGTTAATGATAAAAGATGTTTTACAGTTTAACAATTCAGCATGAATTGGCAGGATTTCGACATAATAGACACTTCACTGTACTCAAACACAAATTGTGAGCTGCTTCAAGTTGATGAATAAAGAAGATACAGAGGAGTATATAAACAAGGAAATGCTTAAGAGTCTTACAATTGTTTATGCTCATCTACAGGGAGGGAAAAAAGTGTTGAATAATTTAGAGACTAATAAATCTGTTAAGATCATCAAGCATTCTGTGAATGGAATATATTTACAGCTATTATCTTGTTTGAATCAGGTTTCCTGTGTCTTTTGTGCTGGATCTGCGTGCATCCCAGTTTCCTTGGAAACGCATATAAAACCTCTCCCTCTAAATTATTCAGAAATATCTCTTAAGGACTTGATAAAGAACAGTTCAAACAGGTTTTCGGGAAAGACACAAGCATTTTTGTGCTCACTAATGTCAGCATATCTTTTTAATTCAGTCTTCTGCTTTGCATTACACATGTGTATGTTTATAAGGGTTTGTATAGAGAATGCTTGTGACATGAAGGGATTATTCTCAAACTGCTGACTGTTTATGTTTTGTTTATTTTCCCCCGGCTGCCATGGATTTGGTAGTTTTAGGTCATGTAAACAGTAAGTTCACTCTGCCATACTGTATCTGGTATTAGTGACGTCCACGCTCTTCTGTTAATCTCCTGGCTCGTTGTTAAGCACAGCAGCAGCTTCACTTACAGCCATGTGTGTTGGATCTGAATCTCATTTATAATCATTAATGACTCCATAATACTGATATTCTAGCTTCTAGAACTCTTGGCATGTCCTCATTTTCCTTTACATTCGGTCACTCAGTACTATTAATACTACTTGTGTAGTGTTCTTTCCATGCATAGCACGTCACAAGTCTGTCATCATACGATCATACAAGACCAGATGAGTGAGAGTTTTATGCTAAAATAAAAGCAATCGATCAAAATGACTGATTCATTTTAATGGTAAACTATTAACTCTATAGACAAAATAAGACATGTTTTAGTAATTTTAAGTAAATCTATTGTCAATATTTTAAGTTTTGGGATAGAAGTATATAGAGACATACAGTAATCATAGCACAGTGGTTCCCAACCTGGGGGTCAAGACCCTCCAAAGGACCCCGAGATAAATCTGAGGGGTCACAAGATGATTACAGAAATAAGAAAGAAAGAAAGTATTGCTGTTAGACAAACTTTTGTTTTTCTTTTTTCAATTGAAATACTGGACATTTAATTACTTCAGGTTTGTAAAAATCCTTCAAATGAAACACTGTGAGGAGTAAAAACTACTTGTGAGTTGAATTTTTCACAAGTCTGCCCTCACTGAGGCCATATAACCTGTGATAAGGGGCCAGAAGTAGACATTTCTTTGTTTGAAGGGGTCACAAGCCCCAAAGGTTGGAAACCACTGCCTTAGTATCATGTTTAATATGTGATACTTCTGAGTAGAGCTCTGCATAAAGGCCTGTGTTGTGCTTCTCACATTTTCATGCTTGTTTGTTTGTTGCCCAGTTGAGCAACTGCCCACCATCACAGCGCAGTCACCCAGCTCTCTCATCGCCTTCCCTTTTGATGAGAGCTTCCCCGTGACGTGTGAAGCCAAAGGGAAGCCCGAGCCAGAGTGAGTACCAAGCCTTGCATCACTTCGGAGAGGATGGAGAGCTTGTTAGCAGCCAGACAGACACCGATAACAAACAACAACAACAATAATAGTTTGTCGTCAACATGGAGTGGTTTGGTTTAGTACGCTGAAAAATGAGCATGCTGCAGTCTTAGCTGAAGGACTTGACATTTTAACACTGGCTTTCTTTATGTAGATTCAGATGGACGAAGAATGGCCAGGAATTCGACCCCTTTCTAGACCCCCGGCTGATGAAAGAGGAGAATTCTGGGACCTTTGTGATACCCAATAATGGGAACCTTACAGAGTACCAGGGAACCTATCGCTGTTACGCCTCAAACAAACTGGGGACCGCCATATCGAAGGAGATTGAGTTCATTGTGCCCCGTGAGTAACATACATCTGTGAGTGTGTGTATGTGTGTGTGTGGGGGTGCTCTGTTACATTGCTTTCAAAGTGATTCAGGGCCAGCAGTCCTGTGTAATGACTGCACCTCTCCATTGTGAGCTTTTCATTGTATTGGACGTGGCAGAAAGTCATTGAGGCGCCCTGAACGCTCCACCCCTCGCATCATCTCCTCTATAGCTCTGTGTTGGAGAAAGCAGTGAATGTGATCTAACCTCGCCATCATTTCCTTTGCCACATTTTTTATTTCGTTCCCAAGCACAGTACATACATTTTCAAAGAATATCCACTCGAGCGGGGACTTTGACTAAATTTGGCTTGGCTTCAACCACTCAGCAGTGCTGACAAACCACACACAATAGTTGTAGTGATGTCTGTTTTGTTTCTGCAGGCCATGAACTGAAAGAAAATCCCACAGAATTCAATCAGAGCTCAGAAAACACATGCCATGCCTCCCCGATAAATTCAAGAATGATATTACTGCCATCTTCTGGAGAGGAAACGAACTGCATCATTTCTCTTATTCATTCATGTCAGACTTCATTTACTCACTGTAGGTTCTGATATTTTTTCTAGATGTTCCGAAGTTTCCAAAAGAGACACTTGAGCCTGTTGTGGTGGAAGAAGGACAGCCTTTGATTTTAAAATGTGACCCACCTAAAGGAATACCTCCTCTGCAGATCTATTGGATGACTATCAGTAAGTGATACCTCTTATTTATGATAAATGTACACACACACACAGGTATAAACAAGGTATATTTAGACAGAAATATATTATATTACATTAAATAAATCAAGTTATTGGAAGCTTCTCCTCACATGCTGAATTGAAAATCTCCCACAGAACTTAATTTTAAATTCAATTAGAGATTTCCCACAGGTACTAAATATGTATTAAACATCATATAGCTTCAATGAAGAGCTGGAACAAGCTGATACCAAATATACTGAAACAGTGTGGTATATGGTATATTTGGTAAGGTAAATGGTTTTTGGTGCAAGGTGGCAGTGGTGGAAGAAGTATTCAGCTTCCTTACGTAAGTAATAGTATTATACAACAATGTAAAAGTTCTGAAGTTAAGTGCTGCATTCACTTAAGCAAAAGAACACATCAGCAAAATGTTCTTAAAGTATCAAAGTAAAAGTACAGTTTCTGACTGAAATGACTACAGTACTTTAGTAAATGTATGTAGCAGTTGGAGGATGTTACATTCAACCACTTTTTAACAGGGAAACAAACTATGCTAAGGTGTTAAATTGGGGGTCAGTTAGGTCAGACTTTTTCATGGCTGTGAAATGCTGTGGTTTTAAAAAAAAACTGGCTAGGATCTATATGAAATCATTCTCTTTCTGTGCTCAGATCTTCAGCACATAGAACAGGATGAGAGGGTGTCTATGGGCTTGAACGGAGACCTTTACTTCTCTCACGCGGTGGAGAAGGACAGCAGGAGAGACTACTGCTGCTTTGCCGCCTTCCCAAGAATACGAACCATTGTTCAGAAGAACGCAATGTCTGTCATTGTCAAGACAAGTAGGTGTCACACCAGCTTCTTTTGTCTTCACTCAAGTGCTGTTTTCCTCTCAAATCAGCATGATGCAAGCTTTGTTTCAGAGCGCTGATCATTTCCAACGTGTTCATTGATGCCCGTAATCCTAGCTACACTTCTAAAGCCATCCAAGTGTCACGCTGTCTTGTTTACATCTCCTTGGTTTTGTGTTGTGATTTTGATTTTGGTGATGTTTGTCATGATGTTTCCACTCTGTCCTCATTCATTGTTTTTTATTTATTTATTTATTTTCTTTTTTATTGTCTTATCCACCTCCATTCCAGAAAAAAGTGACATGAACCCTGAAACTGGTAAGTTTTAAGTTTTTAGAGTAAAACAGCTGTGTGCACAAGGCAGGCATGTGAATATACATGTATAGAATATATAAGTGTTGCCTTTGTCATCTGATTTGTATTATAATGTCTAATTCTCTGCTACACTCCCTTAGCTAATGCAATCCTTGAAAGAAGACCCTCTCTTCTGACGCCCTCTGGTGACAGATCAGGGACACAGCTGGTCAAAGGAGAGGACTTGAAATTGGAGTGTATTGCTGAGGGATTGTAAGTAATACTGCCTTTTTAATAACTTTTTTGAAACTGACGTGAATGTAAAACTGAGTTATCACATGTCATTTATAGGCAATTTCAAACTTTTTGTTAACTCACTTTTTGTCCCTTTTTGTTAGTCCAACTCCGCAGGTTGAGTGGGTGAATATAGGTCATAAACTTAGTTCTAAAGCAAAACTGGAGAATCATGGGAAATTGCTGATTGTGCCAAGAGTTGAACAGGAAGACAGTGGGAAGTACATGTGCAAAGCAAAGAATGCACTTGGAGAAGCCGTCCATTATTTCACAGTGACAGTAGAAGGTAACGTCTAATTTATAATTTGAGATCATTTAATAATTGTTATTTGAATATCATAAGTGCCCTGAGATAACTTTGTTATGAGACGGTGCTATATAAATAAAATTGAATTGAATTGAAATTGAATAATAGAATGATCCTTCACTTTTTTATCGCTAATAAAATAGTGTTTTATGCTTCAAAAGGAGCTAGATACATTTTTGTAGTGAAAGAAGCACTCCGATCCTTTATTTCAGTAAATGTATGAAAATAACAATGTACAAAGTATTATCAGCTAAATGTACTATTATATATATATATATATATATATATATATATAAGAAAGAACAAAGTTTTGATACACACATTTCTATTCATATTTTGGATTTTCCCTTGTTCTTTGCTTTGTTTTGTGAAATAGTGGATCATTTGGGCATGAAAAAGTATTTTAAACGAAACCATCACACATCCAACACCGAAGAGCTTCCTTTTGAAATGTAGTGGAGTAGAAGAGAAGTGTAAAGTACCACAAAATTGTACCTAAGTACAGTACAGCTGATTAGGTTTAGAGAATATAGTGTGTGTACTGTGGCAGGTAAAGAAGATATTCTGGAAACAAAAAGAAAGGAGTGTAGTTACATGTACATCACTATAGATGGAAAGTTGATAAATGATTGTTTGATAAAAATGCTATGATAAAGGAAATGTCTTATACACACCTGCATGATGAGGACACAGCTAGGAGTGAAACACTGTCTCCTGCGTAAACTTTGGAGTCATTGTGGAACTGTTTATATAAATAGATATCTGATGTGTGTGTGTGTGTGTGTGTGTGTGTAAATAACCATGACTTAATACATAATGCTATGTGGCAACATTGATTCTGGTGATACAGTAGGCAAAGTCTGTCTGTCATGAGTAGACCTGTAAATGCAGCATTAATTGTAACAGGACTCTTTATTGAATCACATGTATTGCATAACTGTGATTGTGTCATTCTCTGTAAATGCTTAGCGTCTTCCCAATAATGACCCATCAGTTTGATAATACCGTGCTGACTGTGTGTTTCCCAGAGCCTCCAGAGTGGGCGCCTGAGCCTGAGAGTCAGCTCAGTATGATCGGCTCAGAGGTGCTCATCAGGTGCTCTGCCAGAGGGACTCCCCAGCCAACTATAACATGGAGGGTGAACGGTGTACCTCTGCGTGGTCAGTCCCACAACACTCTCACTTTAGACTAACTTCACTACTGGTCCTGATCACTGTGCTATTTTAAATGATCAAAAAAGGCTAAATGTTGTTTGTTTTACTTTGCTTTCCTCTTTTTATACATTAATTACATAACATGTGACATGAAGAGAGAGAGAGCCATAGCTTGTTGGGCGAGGACTTGAGAATTATAAATCTTTTAATATTTAAAATGTAACAATCCTATCGTCGTATTTATTAGTTGTCTCCTGGCATTTATAGTAACAATTTCAATGTGACGATAAAGGCTTCTAGAGTCACGACATTTTTGATTTAGGTACCATGAAAGTGGTGAATCTTACTCTTAAAAAGCCCTACGAATCCTGTAATGTATATTTTAAAAAAGTTGTATAAAATCTTTTGTGGCTCCTGCGTCGGTTAGGGCTAAGTTTGAAAAAAATAAAATAAAATAAGGATATAGAGTTAGAAAGAAGTGGGCTTACCAGACCGCTGTAGCTCGCTCCTCATCTCTGCTTGAGACTGGTGTCTGGAGGCTGCATTAGTCGCTACTAGCATAACACTCCTGAATCCCTGACCAATCTGTCTGTGCCTGAGTTGCATTGTGGGTAATATAGGCATCAGATTTTTGACATGGAAGAAGAATACGGAGAATAAAAATTACGTTATCTCTTGTTCTTCTGCATCAATATTAATCCATTTTTATTAAAACAATCCATCATGAGTCTGACAATGTTACAGTAGTGCAATGCTAAATCACTGGTGCACTCTTTTCAACAAAATATGCAGAATTAGCTTCAGCAACAAGGTTGCAATGTTTCAGGTCTCTGTGATTAAGACTGTGAGGGGATAACATACAATTTACAATGTAGATATTTAGCAGACAACTTGTAACTGCAACATTCAGTAAGCGCACTTTAATCGCCTTTAACTATTGCCTGTCTTTAATCTACATACTGTGTTGCAGCATGAATGGAGATTATCTCAAACGTGTGTGTTTACTGAATGTATCTTTGGTGTATTACAGAAGCCCCTGCAGCCAACAGGAAGGTGTTAGATGATACCATAGTTTTACATAACGCCAAAGCCTCTGATAGTGCAGTCTATCAGTGTGAGGCCTCCAACAGACATGGAACCCTTCTGTCCAATGCAAACATCATGATTATGAGTAAGTATGGCCGCTTAGTTCTGAGAGCCACTGTTTTCTTCACTTCAGTTGTTTTTTTTTATCAGGCACATGTCACAGCACAATCAGAAGATTTGTTGTAAAAAGTATTTGTTTCACAGTATTTGTTTCAAGTGTCAGACCATGCAGTGAGTCATTGGGAGGCTGCTGACTGATGTGTTAAGCTAAAGAGTTGGCGCTGATGTTGGCATATGCCCATAAAGCAGTGAGCAGCCATGGGAAGGAGGGCTGTCTACAAGCTGTACTCCTTCATTCAGGCTAGCGGTTCTCCCTGTGGAGCAACAAGCCCAATTCCCTGCCATTTATATGCTAACAAGTTCTCCCTCAATTCCATACTGATTTCAGGGCCATAAGACAAACATGTGCTGGTTTACAAGTGCAGATAAAAAAACGAAAAGACAGATTGTTGTTTTTCGTTGCTCTGCACAAACGTGGGGAGTTTGTTCTCGGTGACACAGGAGTTAATAAAGCTGGACAGCCTCTGAATGCTAAATCCCAGCTGCTGCCTTTGTAAACAATTAGGAGAGACAGACCATTTTAATGGGAGGCTTTGGCTACAACTGATAAGGTGCACACACTCAGCAAACTCATTATTCCGTTGTTTTCTTCTTTGATTTCATTTTCACACTGACACATTTCCGACAACCTGAATCATTTTTTTGACACAAAGGAGTCCACAATTAACGCTCAGGGAATGCAACAGTGTTGCCTCTTCGTTTAACAAACACTGCCTCATCTTTTCCTGCTTTGTCTGGTTTTAAAAGTGCTACTCTGCAAACCTGATCTTGCTTAGTGTTGTTTATATTGGCTAAAAGTCCTGAAAGTCCAGTAGTTAAGGCCCTCCATGGTGGAATATCCACATTCTGCCCTTCTATCAATTGTGGATTGATGATTAGATTCTGCTTTGTGGTCTTTACAGATCTGCCCCCCATGATTTTGACCAAGGAGGGGGAGGATTACTCTGCTGTGGAGGGGAAGGGAGCGATGATGCACTGCAAGGTCTTCAGCTCTCCTCCTTCTACTATCACTTGGTGAGTGTGCCGTTTGTTCCTGTCTCCGATACACCAGCAGAGAGCAGTAGATATCAGTTGGTTGATGCATAGAGTCCTCCTGTGTCTTTTCTGGTGACCTGCTGTTTCTTTAAAACACGCCAAAGTAACCATGTCATTCTATTCAGCAACTTTTTATGTCTTCCTTGCTGCCACAGTGCAGTGTTTATCTATTTAAACTGCTGCTGTGTTCATATTTAATTTGACCTGAGAGGTGTTTGTTCTTAATGTTTTCCAGGAGCAAAGACGACTCCTCTGAATCCGTGGAGGGACTGAGGTTTACTGTTCATGACAATGGGTCGCTGGAGATCTACAGCGTAGAGAAAAACGACATGGGGCAGTACACATGTTTAGCTAAAAACACAGAGGGATCGTCTGCCATCGACACCATGCTCTATGTAAAAGGTAAAAATCTGTATCCTGTTAAAGTGTCTGCAGTGGCTCCCAGTCCTTGAAATGTAACTAATGCAGTTGTGTCTATGGAAGATCCCACCACAATAGTCGTGGCCCCAGAGGACCAGCGGGTCTTAATAGGTACCACGGCCCAGCTCTCATGCCTCGCAGAGTACGACAAGTCCTTCAGCAACGACTTTGAGCTCCTGTGGGAAAAAGATGATATGGAGATAGCCCTCAATGACACTGAGAATTCAAGGTAGGGTACTGAATTTTCTTTCTTTTACAGCATTGCAGACTTTATGCCAGCTGGAAAGTACTTTTCAGTTTTGTCAATCAATATTCTGCCTCCGTCTTTCTGTCAACAGATACTTTGTGGAAGATGGTATTCTTCAGATTATCAATGTAAGCCACAGGGACCAGGGTGTGTACACATGTGTGGCAAGAACTCCAGTGGACCAACACACGGCCACAGCGCTGCTCATGGTGTTAGGTGAGCTGAAATATGGACAATATATTTGCTCCAGGCCAAAGGATCAGAGACCTCCTAGTGCTGCATTCATGTCTGACACATTTCTAAATGGATCAATATGTCAGGAAGCCAAAGCAGAGCATGACCATGCAGACCATGGCTTTATTAGTGCTGTGCTTTGTCTGACAATCACCCTTTTGAGATATTGGTCACATCCTAAAGTCTAAAAGAAATAGTGGCAACCTATGCAGCGATGCAGCTCGTTCCACATCCTCTGGCTCTCGGGATGATTTGATTGAACAGTTGCTCCCATGGCCTTTTTTGCTGCAGAGATTGATGTGTGTGATTTTCCAAAGCCATGTTGTTGTGATGGTTTTCAGACATCCCTGATGCTCCTGAGTACTTGGTACTGTTCGAACACAAGAGCAAAAGTGTGAAACTGAAATGGGTCGCAGGGGATGATCACAACAGCTCAACCACAGGTAAAAGGAGCATCTGTGTGTACAGGTGGTCAGTACACACAGTATAGTACACACTGAATCAGTGCCTCTCGCAGTGAATGGTATTAATATGACAGACACACTTTTGGGCATTATTCTGCATATAAATAGATTTGTTTGATAGCATCTTGTACAATATGAATCTATTATTGATGCATCCAAGCATGAATTATGATTAGTCTCCCTGAGTAATACATAAGCTCAGAGCAGGGTTTGAGGAGTTTTCTGCACAGCTGGTGGTTAGATAAGCAATCCTTTGGCACGAACCATAGCAGTGAGGGACCGCTCTGATTGTCTTTCTGCCTGTCAACAGAGTTTATTATTGAGTATGAGGAAAGCCAGTGGGAGCCCGGAAACTGGAAGGAGCTGCATCGAGTACCGGGGAACCACAACTCTGCCGTCCTCCAACTCCACGGCCATGTTGACTATCGCTTCCGCGTGTCTGGTGTGAATGGCGTTGGGAGGGGTCCTCACAGCGAGCCCACAGAGAGATACAAAACCCCCCCGGCAGGTCTGTAGCGTCCTCCTTTCATTGTTTATTGTCGCTTTTGATAAGGTCCTCCAGGCCACTCGAGCTGCCAACACTGCTGCTCTGTGAACTATAAAACACTCAAACCTGCTACATAATTGATTCCATTTTTGTTGAAAATCTGCTCTCTTGTGTGCCTTTTTCACCTACTATTTCTTCCACTAACAATGCAGACAAAATCTATATTCCTTCTTTTCTACAGCCCCCGACAAGAACCCTGAAAATATCAAAATCGAAGGTCATTTGCCACATGAAATGGATATCAACTGGGAGGTAAGAAATAGAGTTTGGTCTTTTATTATCCTGTTACTGCAAATTCTGTAATGTTGGCTACCTTTACAGGCTGAATTATTCACATCTGATTTTTTGGAAGTCAAACAAGACAATTTTTTTGAGGACAGAGATAAACTTTTATCAATGTTTCATAGGCAATTACCAATAGGAATTTAAGAAAGAGAAAAAGCCCACTTTTGATATTTCATTCTGTGGTTCAGATCTTTAGAAAAGCCATTTTCTGTGATCACTCTGAGTGAGTTTCCATTGAAAGCTGGTCCTTTTCCTTCATTAAAAAGAGAAAGGAGAGCTATGACAAAGGACAGTTTCTTGTAAAGCATACAGTAATATATTCAGCTTTATTGTAGAAAGATAAATCTCTCCTTCACTTATTATCTGGTTGCCCTGTCATGGTAATGTAGCCCCCGGATTCTGGATTCATGAGCTGTCCCACTGTTAATGATTTGCTTTTGTCGATAATGGTATCTCATTCTATTTCTCACAGTCTAACTTCTGTAGGGAGATAAATCTTTTCATCTTTGATATCTTAGCAAGCCCTGTATCAAAGAAGTGCCATGCTGCTAGACCAGGTCAATTGTTCCATTGTTTTATTAGATAGCAGGATAAAACACTGCCAGTGTTCCAAGCACAGTTCACTGGGCCAGCTTGTCATTTTAATCCCATGGAGGCAGTGACATTGTGCGGTGAAATACAAGAAACGTCTTGTGCAACTGGGAAAGTCTCCATGAAACCCTTCACACCATTGTTATTCCTTTTTATTTCTGTTTACATTTCCTTCCATTATTCAGCCCTTGTTACCCATTGAGCATAATGGTCCCGGTCTGGAGTATAAGGTGAGTTACAGGAGACAGGATATGGAGGAGGACTGGAAGGAAGAGGTGGTGAAGAGACACTCGTTTGTTGTGAAGAACACTCCTACCTTTGTGCCATATGAGATCAAGATCCAAGCCAGGAACCGTCAGGGCTGGGGCCCCGAGCCCAAGATAGTCACTGGCTACTCAGGAGAGGACTGTGAGTAGTGATCTTTGTTGACCCAATGTGATTTTACATAAAGCTGCACTAGTTCATATTATTTTATATTAGCAATAGATCAAATTACAATGAGACGTGAGGTCACTCGTAGTGATCACGTTCCCCTTAGCTCTAGGGAGCGTTTTAGCATCTTTCAAATCATTGTCGCTTTTTCCCATCCACAACTCCGCTCTCATCAACATCGTATCCAGCCCCAGCAGACAACTATCCTTAGCAAAAAAAAGCTCTCATAAACCAACTTTCTGCTAAGTTAGCAACTAGCTGGTGAACATAGTGGAGCATTTAATAGCTAGAGCCAGATATTGTTCACAGAAGTTGGATTAGACTAAAACAATGCTAAAAGCAGAATGAATGTTGGGCTATCAGATGCCAAGAAACACAACTCAAATGAATATTAAAGTGCTATGTAACAGTGTTGGGCAGTATAAATATTACCTTCCTCACTAACCCTAACCCAATGAGTAGTGTAACAAATTACTAATAAAACTTCAGTAATAATATCACAGGTACCCCCACAAAGATAACTCAACTTACAAATGTATTTCCCTAGATTAGTTTTTCGTAATCATTTAACAAGCGCGTCACCAAGGCGGAAATGAAACCATTCAATATTCAGCAGCTGGAAAAATTCCCATTACTTTGATTATGTTAGGAAGAAAGATGACAAGAACCTGTTGTCAAATGTAAACTGTGTGCATGTAGTTGTACTAATACTCTTGTCCTGCCACTGTGAAATAAACAACCTCAAACTTCCAGAAACACCTACTAAGATAGCATAACAAGGATAAGCTCAAAAAAAGTAATAAGAAAATATATAAGTAAATACAATCTTTTGAGTAACAAGCTCAACACTGAAAATAAAACACAGTTTTCCTCTTGAAATGAAATGTTGAATTCAAAAGCAATAAAAATACTCTAACTCAATTCAATACACCAAAGGGTTTTGTTGTTACTTGTTCTGTTATGACCAGTAGCTTATGGTGGTTAATGTTGATCACGTAATACAAGATTTAAAAAAATGAAAAAGAAATTAAGTCAAGCCTAACTTAACTGATTCTAACTAACTTTGTCATCAGCTATAATTATTATTATTCAAGCTGCTATCATCTCATCAATATGCATCTAAATCTACCTTTAATTTCCAAAACTTTTAATGAAGGCTGTTATATAGAACAGTTGAACTTGTGTCATTAATAGAGAGGATGCAGACACTGGAATAAAGTCACGCTCGCCAGGCGCATTTTAAAAAAACGTTGCTAAACAGATCTTTAAAGTTGTCAGATCCAGCAAAAAAAAGTCTCTAAATTGGCAACACCACAACATCTTTGGCCATAATTTCACAAGAATTGTGTTATTCAGCTTGTTGTGGGGGTTTTGAATCCCAAAATGATTATAATATCAATTAATGTTGATAATGTAATTCAAAGAAAATTGACAAAAGATGCCCTAAAAGATGCGTGTAAATCAAATCAAATTTAAATACCAAGTGTTTCCTGAAGAGCAAGCTAGACCGTTTGCGCCTCTTTTCTTGTTGCTGTTTTCTGTGAGAAGAGATTACAGATAGTCCTGGTGGACACAACTGATTATGCGTCTGGAGTTTACTGACTTAAACTTGCATGGTTTCTGGGTATTGAAGTTCACAAACATTCTACTCAATTTTGGCTGCCTGCCATTCGAATGAAGTGCAAGTAGCCAGTGTAGCTTTAGGATATGTAACTCTACAGAGAAATATTTGCTCCCCCTTTCTGCTTAACTCTGTATTATATATTGTAGATAGATAGATAGATAGATAGATATTACCAGCTGCAGTATCCAGATGGACTTTGTAAAATTATTAATTTCTAAGCTTTGTAATTGTGTTGAAATATTAATATAGAATTGGAGTTTGACTTTGATTTTCATGGTTGTGTACTGTAGCAGTTAAAGAATCTCAAGAGAAAAGCAGTCTGTACAGAAGTATACTATATTTCCTGTGTTTAGCTTTCTTCTGGACTTGCCCCCAGGAAGTCACCTCAGGTCATGACTCTTCCCCTTGTTGTGTCCTCAGTCAAATGTGGTGTCATTAAATGCAGTATTTGCGCCCTTTATCTCAGTGGTTTTATCATTTCATTAGCTTTTGTGAGTGTAGGTAGAGTCCCATGATATTACTCCCCAATAGATGCTCCTGTAAATAGGTGATCACTAATTGTAGCTAGTTGTATAGTATTGTTGTTCACTTGTTCATTTCCGATGTAGCTTTTAGTTGTTTTCAGAATATCTCAAACTTGTGTGTCATTGTTGCAAGTCTTTCCTCACTGCACTGTTTTTCCTTGACTTACTTTCAGCTTACTGTAGATTCAAATGTGCGTTTGCCTTTGCAGTTCCCTCTGCTGCGCCTGATGATGTAGCGGTGGAGGTGATAAACAGCTCAGTGGTCAAGGTTAGCTGGACGCGTGTACACAAGGACAAGTTACATGGACATCTGGGAGGCTACAGGGTAATACCTCAAAAAACAGACCTTTGCTTTCAGACGCAGCTTAAAAGGAATGGCCCTGACCTTGCTCTAAACGTTTGCTACTCTCACCCCACTCTGTCTCTTTTACTCGGCCTGCTCAATGGTTTCCTGGACAGACCACCAAAAAACGAAAATAAAAACTCATTCTACATTCTCTCACACATATACTTTTTTTTCTCCTTTTTTATTTTACACACATACACATAACCAAACAATACCATATATATATATAAATGTAAAGTAAATTATATAAATAAAAACAGTTAAGGGTTATCGAGAGTCCAGAGCAAACCAAGTTACATCCGACTGTTTACATTATATTTTAGACTGATAACAGTCACATCTAAATATCAGGTTCAAAGTCCTCTTCACATAAACCTTGTTACCATTATATCGCCCTTATTCGCTGGTTGATCTGCCTACTTGAAAAACAACATACATAAGAAACAAAGTACAAGCCAAACTGTATGAACAGACCTCTCACGCATATGCTGTACATACAGAATTCATGATGTACAAAGATTGATGTCTTGCTGAGGATGGCTCTGTGTGTCTCTTTCCTGATGTAGATTAACTGGTGGCGTCTACGCAGTCTGATGGACTCAAAAAAAAGCCATGGAGACAAACACACGCTAACATTCCCCGGGGACCGGAGCCACGCCACGGTACCGGGTCTAAGGCCCTTCTCTGAGTACAGCCTCATCGCCATGACCTTCAACGGGCGGGGCAACGGCCCCGGCAGCCATCCCGTCAACTTCAAAACCCCAGAGGGAGGTAGGATTGTGGAAAAACAGCATGGAATGTATTGATTTACAACTTCTGAAGGGAAAATCTAATAATAGCCAAGGAAACTGGGTTGCAAAATTCGACTGCTTACTGTGTGTGTTACCTTCTTTGCCCCCACAGTCCCCGAGAAAAATCCTGTTTTCAGGGTCACAGATGTACAGAAGCATACTGTCTCTCTGGTCTGGGACCCGCCATTGGAGCCTAATGGGATTCTCACCGGGTACCTCCTCAAGTATCAGCTCAGTATGTATCCCTACGCCTCATGCTTATACTTAACTAACTCAGATATAATAGTGATGCCTCCGTTTCCACTATTTCTCAGTTTTTTATCCTTGTATTTAAGTGTTTACATCCCTCAGTTCCTTTTCAGCTTGTATCCTCTTACGAAAAAAGAAACTGGAAACAGTGACTGCATATCAGAGACCTGAACAGCCTCACTGTTTCAAATGCACAGCCTCTACCTCTATATTATATTGTATTGTATTGATAAGGACACGCATGTCCAGTCCAGGAGTGTATTGGTAAACGAAGGGGGGATCTTTGGCTCTCTGATGATTGTCTAACCCATGATCCTAAGCAAGGAAGGGAAAATCATGTTGCTGCTCTAATGGGGCCGGGGTCATTGTTAGATCAGAGTGTGTGTATAGGAAACATGTCAGGGTGATGTCTGCTGGCCTGCGTGTCACGATCATGCCTCAGCTAGTGCTGACCAAGGCTACCGTGTCACAGTCTGTTAAGGTCCAGTTTTACTGACCCCCGTCCTGTCCGCAGGGGACATCTTCACTTTAGCTCACAGTCCCAGGGGATACCTTCACCGAACACATCCCACGTTTGCACACACTTTGCTGTCCTTAAACAAAAGTCATAACAAAGCATTCAAGTAACTTCCAACAACTTAGTTTGATGTTGCTGCTGCAGAAGAAGGCCAAGTGTCATACGGTATTTCTGGATAGGACGTTTTCGTTGTGCCACAGCAATAAAGCCAATGGATTGAAGTATCCATTGAAGTATTACTTTTTTTGAAGTCCCCTTGAAGGAAGTCATGTGCAAAATGTTGAGGATAATGTAGCCAGCTGTCAGGGTATCATCAGTGACACAAAGGGAATCTCAAGTGTGAGTGCAGCTGTTTTTGGTCTACGCCCATCTTCACAGCAGTCTTTAATAGCTTCACATCTCAGAGGTTTCACAGGAAGGCTTGTTGTAACGTCGTTTAAAACAGTGAGCATGCAGGAATACCAGGGTTAAACTAATCGGCTTTGAAATGGCACATTTTCTGTGCAAAACATCATTGAATGAAGTTTGTCACCAAAGAAGGTCAGTGAGTTTATCAGTGCACTGGCCTGCTGATGGATGTGGAGGAATAGGTCCTTTGCTTTAACAGTACACTTGGTGGTGATAATAATAGCTGTTCACAGAAAGCTTTTGTCAGTATTCTTTCCTAAATTACCAAAGAAATTCTCGAATGTAAAATCTGAAAGTATCCTTAAGTTCCCCTCACCACTGAGTGGGTGGCATGATCACACTGCCTTAAAGAGCTGCCAACACACTTGAAAGCCTGGGGTAGAGTAGGCCAGTAAAGACTAAACAACTACTAGCCTGCCTCTCAGGAAGCTAGTCACACCACTTGACATGGCAAAAATAAGTGTGTCACAAAGGTAAAGAAGAGAAAATACATATTGCATAATTGTTTTGCTATATCTACAGTTTACATTTACACTACAAATGTATTTTCAAATGAAACAGTGAATAATTTACATGAGGATTCTTTATTTTAAATTGTATATTGATGTAATTTTGCACATTAGCATTAGAGTTAGAGCAAATTATCAAAAGTAAAGCTTGCATTCCGCTGATCTGAATGAGTGAGAGTTTAAAATGACCTTCTCTTCAATTAATTTGAGCTGAACTCATACTAACTGGCGGGTCATTCTCAGATTTCAGTGTTGGTGAGTCTGGGTCTGTTTCACACTACTCAAGGCCAACCATATTTGGCCCAGTAGGGCTGAGGACTATTTGGAAATGCTGTTGTATGAAGTCAGTGGAAGAGCCAAAGTCTGCAGCCTTCAGCCAGTTCATTCCATAAGGTCATGCGTACCAGCTGTCAGGCCTGAGTGTTTCTGGATAAGTGAGAAAGTATCCATCCACAGGATGGAAAAATGAGACTTATGGCCTCTTCTTTGTAACAGCCCGGATTGCATAATTTACCAAAAATGTACTGTTTATCCCTAGAGACAAAACAAAACCAACAAAAAAAATGGTGATGTCTGATAACAGTGGGCGGTGTCCAGGAAAAAAGAGAAGCAGACCAATACATCCTTGTTATTGTTTCTGTTGCCTCCTACCAGAGAGACGTAGCACCTCTTTCACAGCAAAGGTCACCTCAACACCTGCTGTGTTTGTTTTTGTTACAAAGAACATAAATGCCACCTCCCTGCCTACTGAGCTGCTTTACGTAGTGAAAAATGAGATCCCATCACACTGTGGACAGAGACAACACAAAGAAATTCCAGTTGTGAATTTGTTGTTGTTCAATGCAAATAACATTTTTTAAAGTATTAAGCCAAACAAACAAACGACATGTTGTCTTTTGCTAAAGCCAAAAAAGCAAATGCGCAAGCCAAAATGACAAGTGACATTTGACGTCTTTGGCATCGCTGAAATGTCTTGCATTTGTCAGCTGGAAGTATTTTTTGCTCCAAAACAGAGTGTATATTAGAAGTTAAAACATCTGTGCATAACAACCTCATACTTAACCAACACAAATACGTAGGCACACGGGATAACAACTTTATGCTGCCATTTATTTTGGAACTTGATTTCCTTACAAAAAAGGCAAATGACACTGCAAAACATTTGAAAGTTAACAGCATTATGACTCACAATACAAAATTAAAAAAATGGAAGACGGGTGTTCCTTGATAGCTGTAACTATAAAATAGTTTGGTGTATATTTGTGAAATGTTGATAAAATGCTGTCTTGTAATCCATCTCATAGTAAATACAGATGTTAGTCATATCATCATATCTTATACGATAAAGAAGCAGAATGCACTCTTTGTGTCCCTCAGACCTAAGGTTTATTGAAAGGTATTGGATAACGTGCAGCATAAAAAATAGTGTAGAGAGTTATTGATCACTAACACATCACATGTCAAGTTTCTCTTGATTTCAACTTTTTTCAGTAATTCCAGCTCAACTATATGCCGTTATGTACTGGGGACAATGTAAAATAACGTTGAAGAAAGCGCCCTAATTACAGTTCATGTACAAGGCATGTGGACTGTACAATAAAGCAAGCACTTGCAATCATTGTCACTGTAATTACAATGTATTAACAGGGTATGAGCTAGGTTAGGAGCTGTGGTAGCTATGGTTACCTTTAGGCGACAGTACAATACTGTGGAGGATCAAAACTGAATAAATTGAATAAATTACTCAAAAAAGAAATTAATATGCCATTAAAAGAACCAAGAATAATATCAAAAATGAATGTAGGCATTAATTAACTGATCAAATGTGACATAAATTGATATTTCTGTTTTAATTTGTTTCTGTATTTTTGTATAAACTCTCCTTTTTATTTACATTCCCATTTAATTTTCAAATTAATTTATTAATTTCTGTATTTATTTCTGTATCATTTCTCTTTTCATATATATTCTCCTATTTATTTACTTTCCTATTTAATATTTTAATTTATACAATGTATTCATGTCTGTATTCATGTCTGTATTTATGTCTGTATTTATTATTTTCCCTTTGCGCTTTCTTCTGCTGAACAAGAGCTTGCTTCAGCAGGAGTTTGACCCTTCTGCCATAGCAGCCTTAAACAGATGAAAATCTTATGTATTTTCTATAGCTGTATGTTTCTATGTTATACTGGCTGTGAAAACAAATCTCCCTCTGGCTCGAAATCTAAATCTAAATCCTTGTATGTCAGGGGTTGGGGTGTGGAAGTGGGGGGGGGTAAACGTGACATTGCCTCATAAATCAGGCTGGAGGAGTGTCCCACTGATAGATAGATTTTTCACACAGTTTTGGGGGTCAAGTGGATAGAATTATTTGATTTAAGAAAAAGAAGAATAACATCTATTGTGATAAACACTATAAAATGGCGCAAAAGATAATTTAATGTAATGCAATATGCTAATTCAAGTGAATTTAACATCAAGTTACTCTTTAAAGACAAGGATCTGAAAACATGGGACACAATTCCCTCATTACATGTGTGTATGGGATATGCAGCATGTAAAATGAGTCCCTTCTTTACCTCTTTTTTCAATATATTTACAATCTAGTTAGAGCCAGCGTAGGAGCCAATAGGCGCTTCCTTTCAGTGACAGTGCAATAGCATCAGTACAAAGATTTGAAAATGAGAAATGTAGTGTAAGAACAGGATATACAGACTTAAATGTTACTCCATTCCCCACTTTTTCAATGTGATTACAAAGTAAGTTTGTTACTCCCTTACTCCTTGTATTTTTTCCTTTAGGTTCTACCCCTTACGTATGAAATATTTACTCTTTGTGTAATATTTGTGGGCTGTAATCTAAAGCATTAACCCTTTTTAAACCTATTTTCACACCCAGTCAACGACACAGAGGAGGTGGGGCCAATGCAGACAGTAGACATCAGCAACCCCGATACCACCATGTGGATCCTGCGCGACTTGGAGCCTGGGAGCAAATACAAGTTCTACCTGTGCTCCTGCACCACGGTGGGCTGCGGGCCTGTTGTCAGCGAGGAGTGCACCACTACGCTAGAAACAAGTGAGTGATGGAGGGTTTCAGAAAGCAATTGACTAGGTGGCGTGAGTGTAGATTGTGGGGGTGAGTGGGGGAGTGGGTGAGTGGGTGGGTGAGAGACAATGAGAACACAGACGAGCTTTGAGGTACAGAATTGGCTGGGCAGAATTCAGGCAATTCTAGTGAGGTAGGTGACAAAGCCATTTCACTATTTTAAAATGGCATTGAACTAGTGGAATATGATATATTCCTGGGCAGCCAAGCTTTTCATATTTCCATGTAAGTAATGTTTGTGGATAAACAATTTCACATGAGTGCAGTGGAGGTTTTCATTTGTCACTGTCATGAGAGAGCAAGTGCTTATTGATTGGGCCGAGAGTGTGAGCTATGAAACAATCAGCCAAGAAACAAAATTGCTTTGAGCAGGAGGGAACCTGAAAGTTTTGATACTGAATTGTGTAATCATGAAAGAGTCCGTGGGTACGTAATCATAATGAACCGGCCTGTAGCATGTAATCTTTTCCCTTTCAATTACATATCATTTGTTGAGGACTGCACGCCATACTTCAGTTGGCTCAAACTCAAGTCAAGCTTCTGTGAGATTGCGGGCGGTGGTATGAATGATTGGATGGGAAATTAAACAGGAAACTGTACTTTGAGACACCTGAGTGTCAGGGAAATGGACTGCAGCAACAGATACTGTCTTCGTAAAGAACTGGGTGGCGTTTTAATACAAAAAGCTCAACTTAATGTGGAAACACACTGCAGGTGTTGAATATGCGAACAATTTCTTAGTATTTACTGGAATCTTTACAATCACGGAAAGAAATGTAATTGGCTCTTAGGGAGTTGTTTGTTTGTATGCTGAAAAGCCAGCAAAAAATGATTACAGGGAGAAGGACCCATTTTTTATGTACTGGATTGCAATTTTGTGGAGCTATTATGTGTGTGTGGGAGACGCTAATGATTTGAGCATGAAAGTTATTTGTGACTATGTGTGTGTATGTCACTGTTGTTTCTGTTCATTGTCCTCTGCCTGTTTTCTCTTTCTGCTGCTAAAACGTGCGTTGCTTTGAGCATTACCTTTGATCACAGTGTGTATTGTTAATGTGTGTGAATGTCTGCTTAGCCATGCATTGCTTGTCCCTTTTGTCTCTTTGTTTGTCTTCTTCTTCTTTCTTTTCTTTTTCTCCTGCAGCTTCCACTTTGGCTCCCACTGTTGGCCTCAGTATGTAGATCAGTGTTACTGTATAAACTGTGGCACATCATACCTACACATACAATCTCAAACTGCTCAGAAATACTATTGGTAACATTAATACTTCATTTTGTGATTATATATTTGTCAGGCAGCTGGGATCAGCCCTGCGATTAAAGATAAACAGTTATAATATTCAGAATTATAATACTACAAAGAGTACAGTCTAAACCTGCTCTATGTGAAAAGTGCCCTGAGATAACTTCTGTTATGTTAGAATTTGGCGCTATATAAATAAAACTGAATTGAATTGCGTTATAGATAATTTTCTGTATGTTGGTATGACGTGTCTAACAGTCATGCTTGTTATTTTAGGTAGCGGGTGCATGCTTTAGATTTAGAATTGTTGACAGGTGTGGATGCTACAGGCCTGAATAAATCGTCAGGTTTCAAGTCTCAAACAGCTGAACACATTTTATTTTGGCTGTACAAAATTAAAAAGCTCCAAACACTTCGGCTCCTCTGCAGACAATTGACCTTGTCTGCTGTTTGCCCTTGCCATCAGCAGGGAGCACTCTGATGCCTCCTTTCATTAGAAAAATGTCAACTTCTTCTTAGATAAGGTTTGTGGCTTCCTCTCGAATAGCAATGATAATGAGTAACCTAATTATACATTCATATTAATCTTGGCTCATTAGTGACTGTAAACGAATATTGACTTTTATCCTAGCAACAGCAGAGTCAGTGCAACACGTCTAACTCAAGCTGAGAAAATAAATGAGGCTTTAAGAGCCAAACCCAGGAAGAGCATCGCACACGGCGCACATTCATCTTTCTTCCTTTTAATGGTGCGTACAAAGAAAATGAACACTTTTAAAAGGCAAGATCAAGTCTAATTAAAAATCACAACATCTCGCCTTGTGTATATTGCATATGCATAGACTAAAGAGTATAGTATAGATGCTCTATATGAAAACGTGCCATGAGATAACTTTGTTATTTGGCGGGGAAAAAAAGACTGAACTAAAATAATTGATTCCACAATATGTTTCACTGTAGAAATGTAGTCGTCATTAGTTACTAATTTTAGAGTTTAGCTGAAAATAACATGCGTGCTAGCAGTAGAAGGTAGTGCCCCAAGCTCTATCCCAATTGATAACCACAAGGTCTGTCTTTCTTTTCAGGCAAGTCAGCTTCCCACTCACCTCCAAGCACTCCAAAGTCCCCAGTGACCAAACCCACTCGTTCCACCATAGGTAGAGCTGCAGCACTTTCTGACACAACAAGCATCAAAGCCCAGAGACAAACAAAAACAGTAAACATGTAAAACAGCAAATACAGAAAAATATGAAATCAAGTACCAGTATGTTTTGTCAGGACATTTTAAAGTTGCTAGGAGATGTGATGGCCCCTGAGCTCAGTTGGTTTGCAAAGTCAATTAATAACACAAAAACATACATCATACAAAACAGCTCTATATTATGTAGACTAAGTAGCTATTTCAGGGTTGTTGTTTTTAATAGTTTCTGTTGTTTCCAGTGGAAACAAGGGTTCGAATGTTAAGTAACAGCTCAATTTTATTGTTTGTTATAAGCCAAGTGCATGCTGATGAAAACGCTGGTTTTAATTTCCCTGTTGTACCAAGGGGAAATCTAAGATACTACATCCATATCCAGACCCAACAGTGTAGCTGTAGAGTGCAGTCACTTGAAGGGGACAAATATGTCTAATTGTCAGTGATTGATTTGTTGGGCCTCAGTCCCCCCTGTACACGTCAGTGTATTGACCCAACAGTCACCTGACATTTCCATGTAATCTTCAACTGGGTAAACAGCAACACCGCTCTGGGACAAGAAGCTGTCTGGGGCAGCATCTGAGCTGAGAGAAAAAAAATGAGGAGGATCGTGCTCCTGGGCGACGCTGTGGAGATGCAAGCTCATACTGGGGGGGTTGATATTTACAGGACACTGAGATAAGTGGATAAGTGGAAGCTGTTGAAAGCTCCTATATCAAAATGTTTTCTGGCCTCTCCTTATAAAAAATAAAGTCTCCTGACTTTGAAGGCGCATCTTCCTGGGCATCAGCTCCCTGCTGGGTGAGCAGCTGCTTTCTGCAGCATTTAATAGCAAGCTGAGGAGTGCGGTGACAAAACACGGCAGCCAGCCGTGGGATATTTTTAGTTAAGGGGCCTATGTCATTCAAAGTCATCGCGCAGCTCCAATGATTGGAATTACCATAGTTGCAGACTAATCCATCAACATTAGTCAGAGAGTGTCATTTGCAGTGGTTGGGATGGGCAGCGCAGACGCAGGTGTCCTTGTGTGCTAAATTATCACCTGAGCAAATAATGCACCTGAGCTGGAAACACAGCCGAAAGATTTGCATGTTTGCCATGGGGAAATGAAGTGGATTGTGCTTTGTTGACTAGCTAAGGCAGCTGCTGTCAAAGCACACTTTTCTCATACTAATGATGCACATCACTCACTACATTATTAGATTTTTGGACTTCCTGGCCGGGTATCAAAGGGCTACATTACTATATGTCTGAGGCAGATGAAGCTTAGTACAGATGAAATTTGCTCTTGTTTTCAAAGCAAAAATCATAAACCATATGATTATTGCAGCCCACTCCTAATTAAATACCTCAAAGAAAAAGTATAACCAGGGCTGTAGCTACCATTAAGAGCACTGAGGTCATGTCCTCTGTGTTGCTTCTGGGAATTAAATTACATATTGTTGGTTGGTTGTTTTTTTTTTTTTTACTAAAAATGAAAGCTGTAATTGTTTAGTATTTAATAATTTATCATGCAAAACATTATCTTGTTCCAGCTTCTCAAATGTGAATATGTGTTGCTTTTATCTATTTTTTATCATCGTGGATAAAATGTTTTGAGCTATCACTTGGGCATCTGTATGCATGACCTTTGGGCCTGAGAACAGGTGCTTGCCAGTTTTCTCTATTTTCTGACATTTCATAGACTAAATGATAATTATAATTAAAATAATCATTAGCTTGACCTGCTAAACATCTTTATATTTGACTGTTTTTAGGCAAACCATATCAAACTAAACAGAATGTAATATAGGTATTTGGTATTTCTCCACCATAATTGTTTAAATGATCATTTACTGAGATAAACATTACAGGAAATATATTAGAACAATCCAATATAATAGATAATAATGTAATGTAAGAACTATACAGAACATTCGAGAATCATCACATAGCTTTGATGTCAAATCTCTGTAGATCTCCATTTAGCTTTGTGGGCTCCACCTGTGATTCCATTTCCATATCCACGTTACTCTTGTCATGTTTGCTGTTGAGGGACTCACCCAGTGTCCCCTTCTGTCACGCGTAATTGATTCCTTCATACACTAGCGTTAGGAAACGCAAGAGCATGCTCGCCTCTCTCATAGAGGATGAAGAGCAGCATCCTTCATCGCATGATGACAACACACCTCCATGGTGGCTTTGATCGGCTCTGTCCTTCACTAACCCTTCTTTGCCATTTCTGTCTTTTTTCCTCTTCTCCCATTTCTCCGTCAGTCCCGGCCCTGTTAAACGTTAGCTCAGCTGTTAGTGACAGCTTTGCAAATATCAGCTGGATATCTGGAGGAGAGCACACTGAGTTTTATATTGCATATATGAACAACCGTAAGCTCACATTACCCTTTTTTCTCTGTTAGTTTCTGAACATTGTTAGATTCGATTCTGTAGGTGAAACATCTAAGAACTTTAGATGTCTGTTGTGTCGTTCATGTCTTTTCATTCATCATTTCATTCACTAGATTCAGTAGTAGTGTGTTCTCATGAGTACTAACCCATCCTGATCATTCACCCTCTGCACAGGTGAGGGCCTCTGGAAGATATCAGAGGCCTTAAACACCTCTAAGACTTTCCATGTCATTGACGGACTCGAACCTGGGACTGAATACACTGTGCGCCTTATTCCTAACAACTGGCTTGATAATTCTAGCATATTTGAAGATGTTATCATGACTCGTTCTACAGGTGAGGAGGGAAACCAAAATAAACTCAAACTGAAACAAAAAAGAGAGAAAAGAAAGAAAAGCAGGCAAAACAAATTGACCTTTCATCGAACAGAGTGCCGCTGCGCACAGCGCGTCCTTGAGCAGTGACTCAAGCCAAGGTGTGTGGTCCTTGGCGGTGTCACTCGGATTTAATTCAGCCGTGCGGACTCGCTGAGAGGAATTACATTTGTACGGCGTTCCTTACTTGATTAATTAGACAAGCAGGATTAGCTGTTTAATATTAATATTGGACCGTTTCCATCAGCGGCGTGCCCTGCTACCATCTGCCTTTGAATCAGATAGGCTTTGTCGATGTAAACATTCTATCAAGTGTCCCGATGAAAAGGCCAAGGGGTGTCAAAGTCACCGGGTATTGTTCTCTCCAGGTCTGGCCAGCATCCACGGAGGAATATCCACCCAGGGTTGGTTTATCGGCCTGATGTGTGCCATCGCTCTCCTCACACTCATTGTGTTGATCGCCTGCTTTGTCAACAGAAATAAAGGAGGGAAGTATTCCGGTAGGTGCTCACTTACATGCACACGCATCACCTTGCTTGAATACTAATTGCTGCTTTGAGCATCATTATATTTCCATTCCGCTGTTTGTTGCCATGAAAGAAATGATCAATCATCCCAGAAGCCATTGCAGGAATATGTAACCTGATATGTTTTTTTTATTTCAGGCCACAAAATTATGTGAATGCAAATGTTTACAGAAAACAGCCTTGTGCATTGATAGGAAAATGAGCATTTCTACTCTGTCCAGCATTAGAATTTTGCATTATTAAGACATGCAGCTTTTTCCAGCAACAATCCAAACAAAGTGCAGCCCACAGCGAGACAAAATGCAAATGCTGCACACGGGGTGGCTGCGCAGAGAATGATGACTTAAGCTCTGTGGTATCTCAATGTTATTCCTGCTATTGGGGACATGAGAGTCCTTATCGGCCTTATTATTCACAGCTAATGGCCATCAGGTTGTCGTCTGGGCAGCGATCGCTTCAGTCGTCAGCAGAAAAAAGAGCGCGCCGCAGCTCTGTCCTTTGTTTCCTCATTAAGATCTGATTACCACCCACAGCTTCAACAACCTCTCTTTCATTTGCCCGAGCCATCACATATAGAACTATACATTTTTATTTGTCCTGCATTTTACATTTATATTATGAATTTAACAGATACATTTGAGGGATTTGATTTGTAAAAATAGATTATACAAGATAATGTTAGATTTTAATGTAAAATTTGATTTAGATTTATAACAATTATATTTTTCAATTCAATTTTATTTATATAGCGTTTATATATATACATTTATGTAAACTTTGAAGACATTTATTTGACGTTTTGCAATATTTTTCAAGGCTTGCACTGATCTTTCATTCAGTGAATAAGTGCAGAGACTCAAACGTATTCAAACAACGTAACAGTCAGGGGACACAGTGATCTTCATTGGCTGCTGTCTCTTGGGGAAATCACTGATATCTTCTCTTCATTTTGTGAGCAGTAAAAGAAAAAGAGGACCTCCACCCAGACGTGGAGTCCCAGGGCATGAATGACGACACATTTTGTGAATACAGGTAAGCGTAACCTTCGGATAACTATTTCACCACCTCCATGCAATTCACGTGCAACTGTGCATTAATTTCTCCTCTGCTAGCGGACATTTCCATCCTCTTCTCTCAGTAATTCTCTCTGCCTTCCTCCTGTCATTGAAAAGACAACCCAGCATGCACGAGGTTCACGTGGTGCCTCACACTTCTTCTGTTCAAGACATTTGATGGACTGAGTAAGCGGAAAGTATGTGATAAACAGCAGTAGCATCCCTGAGCCGTTCACACATCAGTGTGTGTTAGAGTAGTAACCTCCCTTTATAGGACATTGTGATCTTAGATACAATGTTGTGGTGGTGTTTGTTATGGACATTGCATCATAAACGAAGCTGTAGGGCCATTTCCGGTCCGGATGGAGCTAAACGCTGGCTGTCCAGCACGCAGTAGGAGGCAAAAACCAATCAGTGTAATTGAAAGCAGCTCTTCTCCAGGACAGTAGGATCTGAGCACGTATCATTAATCCTTTAGTGGTCCAATTCATAACAGCCTATTGCCGCAGTATGAGCCCCAGTGTAATTCTCCAATCAGTGGGATCTGCACAGCACAACAAATGCTGATGTGATGCAGACAAAACTGCTCAGTGTGACTTTGTCATGTTGACTCCAGGAGCTGGTTGCACCAGCTATTTCGAACTAGTCATTTACTATGTTCATTTGCACCATTAAAACTTGAAATTTCTGAGTAATGTGTAAACATGTTGCTAGGAAACATTTAAAATCAATTTCGTAAACAGGAAGTCACCTTAGCTTGTAGCATAACTTATTTAGGAGGGCAAACAATATAACATTTTGGAAAAATATGCTCATTCGCTTTCTTGCCTTGAGTTAGATGAGAAAATCCATTCTACTCTCGTGTCTGAATGCTAAATATGAAGAGTGGTATCAATCTTCTCATTTAACTGTCGGCAAGAAAGACAATTCAAGGGTATTTATGAGTATTGTAGTGTCTCTTAGTGAGAAGAAAACAAGACTTGCTGACAAACTCTACCATTCACAGTTTTCTCACGTTTCTCACACAAGCTAACATGTTTGCAGACACCCTGGAAATAACAGTAGCAGCACTTAAACAGTCCTTTTTATCCTTAGTGCTCCTAATGAACGAGCCTCTCTGAGCACCTTGACACACAGTAACTCTTAACACGTCACATAGTCCTTTTACAGTTTACATTTAGCGGGTCATATCCAGTTCTGCTAACTTAACACACATTATTTGGTCATTTTGTCTAAAGTTTTAAAGTATGTCGTGTTACTTTTGCAAAATGTCTTCCCAGTTTACACCATTATTAAACAGCATTTTAGCAGGTGTCAACCATACAGTAGTTCTTTTGCTCTTCAACTTAAATGTCATAGATTTATGTCATGACTTGTCACAAACGTGTCAGTTGGTTCAGTTAGCTTTGTAGCAGTTACACATGTCAATAACATATAAATAATAGTTTATATGGTGCAACTTGTTTAAATGTAGTAATGTATACATATTCACATAGTAAACACTAGCGTTGTAACAAGGCTAAGTTAGAACTTAAGAACAGGTGGTACAACCAAGTTCATGTCAAAGGCTCTAATGTCACCAGGAAATAAAAAAATAACTTATGGAACCTTATCACATAAAAGCACCTGATGTTTAATAGTCACACAGTTAAAACACATTAAGGGCTGCCAGCATGTGCAGCCTCAATAATGTGCGCCGGTTTAATGTCCCCCTCGATGTCTCTTTTCTCTTCCAGCTGTCACTTTGTCATATGCGTTGATGGACGTATAACATAATAACCAATATTGTCTCAACATGTGCGTCTGTGTAATTATTTCCCATTGGTCAGCCGGAGGTAATGTCAGTGACAGAGGTTCATCGTAGAAGCAGTGATAGCTTGAGCCTGCACCCTCCCGTCCTCTCCAATAAGCCATAGAGTGAAGCCATGGGTGAAATGAGGTAATTCTAAATCCACTGTGCCGCTCTTGCAGTGACAACGACGAGAAGCCACTGAAGGGCCGCCAACACTCGCTGAGCAGAGAGATCAAAGCGGGGGACAGCGGGGACAGCCTGGTGGACTACGGCGACGAGGACGCTCAGTTCAACGAGGACGGCTCCTTCATCGGCGAGTATGCCGCCCGAAAAGAGAAGAGGGTGTCCGCTGAGATCAAAGCCACCGTTCAGACCCCGGCATGAAGAGCAGAACTGCCATCCATCC
Source organism: Nannoperca obscura (assembly GCA_036024295.1). Lineage (NCBI taxonomy): Eukaryota > Metazoa > Chordata > Actinopteri > Centrarchiformes > Percichthyidae > Nannoperca > Nannoperca obscura. The sequence goes on along the minus strand of JAVQJL010061286.1, from coordinate 36,241 downwards.
TCCCCCGGACATCGTTTTCATTAAACCTGCTGGGAGGAACAAATAAAAGAGGAAACAGACATTATCCATACCGAGCACAAGTTTTGTGTCAAATGTAATGCGTCATTGCCAACTGCACACTGCCACCCTCATTTTATAAAGCTCTGTTTTGTCAAGTTGCAACAGAATGACCATTACTAAATAATGTGTATATATAGTGTATATTGTATGTGCGGTGTGTCTTGCTTTTTTATAATTATTATTACACAAACAATTTAGAGGGTTTGGATTTTCCTTTTTCTATCTCCATTACTTCAGCTGCAGTACTGTTTGTACAAATGTTAGAAACATTTCACTCTTCATTGCACATCATTATACAGTATGCAGTTTTGCCTATGATGTCATCTTGTAGCAGACCCCAGATCAGAGGGGATATCAAGTTGATATTTTTCAATTGGAGCAAACATTACTGACCTTTTATATTTGAAATGGATTCATTAAATATGATGTAAGATGTGTATAAAGGTTGCTTATTAACTTATTTTTTTCCAGTGGTTTTATACCTACAAAATAACAAGTACATTTACATATTATTACATATCATAAACACTGATTCTTGAGTCATGAATCTCCCTGTGATGTTACATCTTGTTTAGCATTTAGATCCATTGAACAGGATAAATTGCAAACCTCAGTCTGTTCTTACTATAACAGCCCATTACACAGGATATGAATTAAAACTACAAAAAGACAAACTACAAATAGCTGGTGTTTCAAATGAAAAATAAAAGAAAATTGATGCAGCAGAGGCCAATATATCCTGACTTTTGTCCCCAAGTGTGGGTCATGCTCCAGAAATACTAGAACCTACACTTCCCATGATTCATCTGACTTTCACTAGAAAGATGGAATCAAAAAAACACTTTCAAATTCCATGTGCCCTGTTTGTATCCTAGTAATTTGTAGTCTCAAAGTCCACATCACTATCACATAATGTGGGTTATTTCTTAAAAAAATAAATAACCCACATGATGTGACCAAAACATTACAACTGTATTTTCTTTTCATGTGTGAATTGGTGAAGTGCCCCTTTAAGATTAAAGTATATAGTACCTCTAATGGATTATAGAATATCTTTGTAATCAGATTACTGTAATCTGGTTGCATGACATTTGACATCTCTCTACCCTGCTGAGATACAATATACTGTAGTCACTGTTACGTCAGTCTTAACTAGCCTTACTCTGTTCAATTCAGTATACTGCCAGTCAAAACAAAAATCATTACGTTGTTCTGCATTAACATTAGCACCACATTCAGTAAAATTGCAATGTTTTGTAAAAATTCAGCCATTGCATGTTAATAATGTTAACTCGTGTTTTTCGATGTCATTAAATTGCTTTACTTTCTTACATCCTGGTAATGACTAACTGACTACCTGTTTGGTCACAGCCATCACTTAAGGAATATTATCAATGTTCTTGATACCTACAGTGCTGCTTGTATGAGCCAACAGATGAATACATGTCTGAATAAATATCTGCCTTTACCTCCCGTCAGCAGTGAAATATGACTTGAGAGAAAGCAGTACCTGGTGAAACATCCTCATTCCCTCTGAATGAAATAGAAGATGTTTGACAAATTGTTCCCTTTTGCAGTATGACTTTAACAAATGCCACGTCAGGGTCAAGTCTCTGTCTGAGCTGAGCGTCTTGTGTGATTACTTTGGCTGCGGGAGAGAATCATGAGAAATCAAAGGAGTGGGCTCAGACAGGCAGTGGATCACGGAGCAAGAGCTGTAATCATGTCTGATGGTTGATAGTAGGGAGTGGAAAGTGTCAGTATGAGGGTTCTCACTGCGTGGGTCACATCTGCCTCAGATACTCAGTCATCACAGGTTTGCCTTAGCTGCAGCAGTTAGAGGCTTCAGCTTTCACATATACAACCTTCAGGTGTTGTTAATGGGCCCTCTGGTAGCTGTATTGAAGGTCCTCAGCTCTTTGGCAGCAATGTGAACAGCTGGACATGTCTCTACATATGCAATCAGTGTTGGGGGAAGCTACTTACAGAGCTTAATTCTGCAACATAACAATTACTGCTCTCTGGAGAGAAACTGCATTACATCACACAGAAATACAGATTGGACAAAGCTTCTTGGAGAAAATACTTTGAAAAATACAAAATGATACAAAAATCTGTAGTTCAAAGATAAAAGATATGAAGGATTTGACAGTCTATCTCACAGTAATACAACACACCCACATGGCCACATAATAGTAAAGAGTTATTGGTCACTGTGAAAGCGATGTGGGTGTGTGAGAAGGAATAAATCAGTCCAGCGCGTTCTGGGTTTTCCTCATAAGTTTAGTGAAGTCCCAACACAGTTGAGACAACAACAACGCAATATCTGATTCTAGAACATCAACCTCACATTACTGTCAACACCTAATATGTGTAAACAAGATGATACATCGCAATTCAATAAGAATCAATAAGAAAACTGACTGCATGTGTGCACGATTATGTTTAAACCTGTGTTTACACAATTATGTTTACATCACACATTTTCACTCTTACAACTGTAATAATTCCTGCTGTCAATACCGCCTGCTTACTTTCCAGCACGACTTGAGGTTGAGGCCAAAATCCAGTCCTCAGTCTTTGTAGAAAGGTATTCTAAAGATCTACTGAAACTAATATGAAGCTTCAGCAGCTACATTCTCTTGCTACAGTATCTTTCAGATTTAGTCTTTGGAAAAGCAACATTAAGCCTTTCAACCTTTATATAGGCATGCATGTACTGTTTTAAAATAGACTGGGGAAAAAATCAAAACCTGTTCTAGCGGATATAGATATTGGATGGATGGTGTTCTCAGTATTACTGCGTGTTCAGATCTTTTAAGGCTATTATGATAAGTATGATGAATAATACATGAATAAATAAATAAATACATTTGAAACCTTTCCCTAAAGCCACGAACCAGCTAAAACATATATCCAAATTGTGCTTTCTTCATTTTTAAGCATTGTGTCAACTTGATTTTATGTGCAGAAACCATCATTCAGACAACAGCTCTTCATAATCTACACGTCCAGTTGGGGATATTGCACCAAGCAGCTAGATACATTAAAAAAAACAGCACACTAACATTTGTGGATACAGTAAGGTGAATATATAACTTATGACTGATATTGCAATTGGTGTGCAGAGAGATATTGTAATGCTAAAAACAATGATAACGTAGATGTAGAAGGGAGGTTTACGTTTATCATTATTGTCCATTAGCAGCAACCTTCACATACAAAACTGCATCTCATTCAGCTTGACGGATGTCCACAGACAGAAATGTGTAAGTTGTGGGAAGCCACAAACTTTTTCAGAAGTAAGGGCAAAAAAGGTAACGTTGAAACTAGCCTGGGTCCACTTACATCTTCGTTAAATGTTAATAGTTTGCTGCTGCATAAATTTCAGCAGCAGTGGCTACTTTGGAATCACAGCAGTTACATCATATTCTAGCAGTGACACATTTTCACAAAGGGAAAAAGAGGCAAAATATCCACAGAAAGTATTTAAACCACTCCTGCAGAATTATGCAATTCTAGACTGTACATGTGCACAGCATATATCAAGCTCTCAAATATTCAACCATATGTTGCTTCTTTCACATTACATTTGTTAAGCTGATGCTTTTATCCAAAGTGCTTATAGCGTCAACTTCTTTAATTAGAAGCACTTTGTTCTTTCTTTTTTCCCCCCTTTAATGCTAATGTGAAGCACACAGTGTTCTCTCTTGTGAATAAAATGTGCTATATGAATTAAATTGGTCTTGCTTTGCCCACCACGTGTGTGAGTATAAGAGTGTGTGGTATCAGACATCTCTGACTGGCAGCCATTGCACCAGGAATGATCTGCTTTTTCTTTCTCAGTCTCAGTTGCATCTGCATTATGCCTTGAGAAACACACATGTACAAGCGGAACACGTCTCAGTGGTCTGGTTTTGTATCATATCACCACAGAACAACTGTGCACATGTTAAGGGGTAATTCTACCAGTGTCTTTACTATTTATGTGACATTTCTTTTAACATCCCAGCATGTTCCCAAATCCTGCTGCTTGTTTTCTTTATTATTTACAAAGACATGTTGTTATAGTTTTGCCACCTTACAAATGTAGGTGCATGCAAACATAGGAGAAGCAGCTCTAAATAGATGAAGTAAAGCTGCTGAGCCTCTACCACTCTCTCTTTGCTTCAGCATTATGAGGAGTTAACAATCCATGTATAAAAAAAAGGGTCAAATTAAACAGGAACAGCAGCAGTGCAATAATGAGCATTTGATGGTCATAATGTCCCCTGCCCTTGTTGTCATAGCATATAGCTGTGTGTGTGTGTATGTGAACTCTGAAACGTATTATGTTAAGTGCATTAGTGCCTTCACACTGACATTTGTGGCAAAATGCAGTGCACTTTCTGTACCCGGAAGGTGCACTCACTAGAGTCAGAAAGTTGAGTGTGGAACGCTGGACACTTCTCACCCCCAATAGGCGCCATCTTGGCTACGTAGCGAAAGGGGAGGAACCATCAACTTATGAAAATGGCAGCTGTGGGTTGCGATTGTTATGGTGAACACCACATATAAGTTAAAGCACATTCATTTTTATTAAAATTCAAGCCAAGTGAGCAAAAAAGACAGCAGATATTTTGATGGGCGACAATCATGGTCAAATGTTGGCGAGGATGCTCCGCCAGTTTGCAAATTGTCATTAAAAAGAAGAAGCGGTCAAATGTTGCGATCATAATTTCGGTAAGTACACCACGGCCGTGTTTGATTTGAGACAACACTAACCTGTCAAAATGAATGTACAACACAACTAAATAGACTGTACCACATGGACGTGCCCTAACAGAAGTATCCAAATTGAGACACAACAAAGGTCTTCTTCGTGAGATATTTGGAAATCTTGAATTCTACCAGTGAGCTTCAACATGCTATTTCTTGACAGACAACTTTATGTCCATCTTTTGCACAGATTGTTAGAAAAAAGGCTTAGGCCATTTTTACATAGAATCAGGCATTGCAGTGATTCGCCACAGTTGCTTGATGCTACAGTGCACTACAGCAACGCAGCAGCCAGAACACAGGACCCTGGTCAAACGAATGGGAAAATCTACATTTTCCTGCATTTACTTAGAATAAGGGTTAATAAAATGATACATCTTTTTAATTAGAAGGTTTAGAGAAGTTGGTGGGTCATTTCTCTTACCTTGGACAGGCTTCTTTAGGCTAAGCTAGGCTAAACACGCTCTGACTCCACCTCTGTACTTAACATAGCAAACTATCAGTTTTGTTGCATTTCCCCAAAATGTTAGACTACTCATTAAAAGTATAACCAACTATGGGTTATAATCATGTATTTATCCATTCACGTGATGCTACAGCATGACATTTACCTGGGTGTGGCTACAGGCACACCAGGCTTCTGCTTTCACGCAGGCAGAGATTCTGTCGTGTTTGGTCCACTGAGATTTGACTATACCCAAACTATAGAAGACTGACACACTTACTCAACAACTGAATCAGAAAAGCAAACTCACTCCATCCAACAGCTCAGCTTAAATAATTGATTAAGCTTGCTGACTCTGAATGATGCTTTGTGGCTAAACATTTTCTTAAAGTTTTGTCTAATCAATTAAAGCGTTGATCATGTTTAAAACCAAGTGTTTTCAATAGGTAGTGTTTAAGGCCAACAATGGGGTTTATAAAATTGTATCTGCTCACAGTTTTTGTATTTACAAGCCTTGCAGAAACAGAAGAACCTTGGGTATGATGACAAATGAGTGTTACTATCAAACCAACACACACACACACACACACACACACACACGTACTCATTGTGTTGTGTGCGTTGGGTCGTGGGGTCACATGATACATTTCTCGATGATGTATTCAGGTCAGCTCCCATGTGACACCCCTGGAGCAGCACTTAGGATAGAGGTGAAAGGATTTGACTATAATGTGAAAGCCATAAAGTACAGTAGCATATACTTAACCAGTCATTTATGCATTACACCTTACATATCATTCCATGACCCCAGTCCATTACAATGGCAATGTCAAAGGCTTAAAAAATGCTCCATTGTGTGTCCTAATGGAATTCACAGTGGGGAACAGAAGCGAGCCTCTCTACGGACATCGCCATTTGTTGAGTGATGAATAGAGGAGAGGGCGGGTCAATGACTTAAATCACAAGGTGGACTTTTAAGAGCTCCAATGACGTGAAAGAGCCTTTTTTCAGACAAAGCACTCCAACAGTGTTTCATAGAAATCTGAGTTATAAATAATACAAGACTCAAATGAATGTCGGAATTGCCTCGAAGGTCTCGCACTGGAAAATAGCTGCATTAAGTAAAGAGGAAAAATGGACTCCTTCCGCTGCCATATAAATTTCTTCCCATGTTGCCAAAAAAGTGCTGTAAGGGCTACATCACAAAAGCAAATGAAACAGTGGATCCAATTATCATTTCACAGTGTGGGAGTGATAAAACGTCTGCATGCTGTTGCCTCATGCCAGATGACTCCATATTCTTTGATAAAACAAGACATATTACAATCTCTTTCTTCAAAAGACAGACATGTAAAGCCACTTATTGGCCTATTGTATTCTACATCTGAAATTATAAGTGGAAATTCAACCAGTGGATGTCTGATTCATACAGTCAGGTAATGAGAAATCCTGCGTTACGGTGGCAGCGCGGGCTCTGCGCTCTAAAGCACTGATTCATTTGGAGCGCTCCTGAATTTCCAGTGCCGGCATAGACCTGTGACTCTTTCAAAGTGCTAAGGCATCTGGGACATCTGAGGGACTGATCTCAACATATCACACTTGTGCTGAAAATGAATTGGTCCCCCAGGTCCCCAGAGCTGTCAGCAACTCACATTGTATGAGAGCTTCATTCATCAACACATTTTCCCTGTGAGCAGCAACTTTTGAAAAAAAAAGTGGGAAAGAAATGTAGAAAAACTTTTTTTAAAGACATGTCCCTTTTTGGCATGCTGAATATCTATGTGGCATTGTGGAACATTTGTGGAACTAAATCATGAACGAGTGCCTGTCACGTAGCTATATTTCTCAGTTGAGGTGTAATACAAATTTTTTCACCTTTAAAGACTCCAATTTCCTCTTGAAATAAATGAAAAATAGATCTGTATATGGTGGAATTTGTGCTCCAGGCAAAATGTACTTAATTTGCATTGATATATATGTTGGGGGCTTTTTTTGCCAGTTTGATGATTTTACAGTTTAGAAGTCTATCAAGTTTAAGAAGAAATATTTTTTTCAGTATGTACACTGGGTAACACTTTTTTTATGTGTCCTTAATTTCCAGGAAAGAACTATCTAATTTGGTACTAATTATAAGGACAATCTTAATTTCACTGAAGAAAAAGCACCATTTAAAACCAAGTTAATGGAAACTTTATTATGTAGAATTCTTTTATGTTGAATTGTCAAGCTCACGTGACCTGCTGTGCACTGGCTAAAAACTCTCTTGTTGTTAATTGGAATTATTTAATTTAAAGAGTACCTGTTGAAATCAGCAAAAGGTCTGCAGGCGCTGAGGGGCTGGAGGCCTCCCAAAATATTGTTCCCATCTGCCAGTATTTATTTATTGAGCGAGGCTCACATTGAATTCTCGTCACCTTTTCATGCAGCTGATAGCCATTTGAATAGAGCCAACCTGGACAAACACACGACGAGTGTTGTTTTGTGAAAAACAAAAGGCAGTTATATTAAGATAAACTAAACAAATTTTAAAAAGGAAATTAGGTTCTGTATTTTGGGTTCTACAGATAACAAAACAACAAATGTATAGTGTTACAAAGGCCCTTCTCTTAACTGCTAAGATAAACTGCAGATGTTTGTGAACACAATGTCTGTTTTTACTGATTTCACCACTTAAAGATTAACTGTAAAATATTCCATTGTAGCCTCCCCAGACTCCAGACTCCCTTCAAATAATCGCACCAGTTTTGTGAGTTTTTGAGCTTGGGGAAACTGTATACACTTTGTGAAACTCTGTACAACAAATTCTTAATGATTTGTGCCATGTTGTAAATTCGGCAAACATGATACAATAACTTAATTTCTTTGGCGTAAAAACATCTTGTCAGTTTGTGCCGGGGTGTAGGCTACTCTACAGAATGTCTATATAAATGATATACCTTGTTACTCGATTTTGTAGAAATAAGTCTGTTTCTTAAAAGGGTGACATAATAAGGTGAATCCTCACTAGAATCAAGAAGCATTACATTTGATTCTATGCAAATATTGAAATGATTGCAATCAGGTTGAATTTTGAGACATTTTACTTATATAAGACTTGATTAAAGGTATATATAAGACTTACATAAGACCATTAGGACTCAATAGTCAGGTGGGAAATGTCAATGCATAAACAGCATATCGTAAGTAAATATTTATATAGTGGCAAACAAGACATGGCATATCAGGGTCATCCATAGTCATATACTGTATGTTTTCTTAATAGATGATGAACCATCTAAATAAAACAGGTTATTCACAGATCTTTTCTTTTCAATGCAGCTATCAAGCCTCTTTTATCATTGAAATGTGTCCAAATCTATAGATCTCAGCTAAACAGGCACTTAAAGTTACATTTCTTCAGACAAGGAGCAGTTTGAACATTCAAGCATTTACATAGCGTTTATTGTATGATACTTGAGCGCTGACTTCCTTGTGACCCTACTTGAGAAGCAGTTGTGAGGGTAATGATGATTACACAGCAATGTCTGTCTGGGCCTAGCACTTGATAATGTGTAATCCAAACTCTCAGGCAACACAGTGCTTTCTTTCTGGGGAGGTGATAATTTACTGGAGAGGTGTGGGAAGCCTGGAGTGCAAGAATACCCTCTCAGTATTTGTGGAGGAGCTGTGAGCGGGCACATGCTGATGTATCTAGCACAGACAGATGCTGAATGTGGGCTGGGCTGCCACCGATTTGGGAATGTAGGCTACGGGGGAACACATGGCAGGGCAAAGGTAGCAGGGGACCCAGGGGAGCCGGGCAGATGGGTCTATATTAGACATCTCAGATATCGCTGCTTCTCCCTGGACACAGCCCAACACTGTCAGGTCAGAGAGTGAAGCATCGGCCTCTACAGATCCAGGTGGCTCCGTATTTGACCTCACTTCCACATTCATCTGCAGCCACGTGTTCGCACCTCATTCGGCACTGCACTGACAAGCAGAAAGAAGAGACACCTGCTTTTTCTTGCAGGAAGGCTAAGTGATTATTGGTTCAATAATGTATGCATTTGTGGCTGGACAACTACAATAAAAACTTAAAGTTAAGGGACAATGGTAAATGTTGTAATGTAGTGTAACAGTAGCAAAAGTAGATCTATATTAAATTGGCTAACATTAGCCACCATACGCTACTGGTCATGTCAAACTGAATCTAGTGTCGAGTCAAGTCAATTTGATTTATATAGCCCAATATCACAAATCACAAATTTGGCATGAGAATCTGAACAGCATACAACACTCGATTAAACCCTCAGTTCAGATAAGGAAAAAACACTCTGAAGGGGAAAAAAGGAGGAAACCTCAGGATGAGCAAGAGAGGAGGGATCCCTCTCCCAGGATAGATGTTGAACAGACCAGAACAGACCAACATAGTAAAATTACAGTATTGACAATTATGATTACATCAATAATAAATACATAGATTCTAAACATTTACGAACAAATATGGATCCAGGGGGATGTCAAGCAACTTTTAGCTAGTGCCAAACAGACCACACAACCTACTCTCCACCAGAGGAGAGTAAATTCAACTTTTCTTTTGTAAGAGAAAGATTTTGTTATTTTTCTTTCACAAGTTACACAATCTCAATTTGAAGCAGCCTTCATTGATTTTCTAGCCACTTGGGAGCAGCAGAACAAGCTGAAAACACAACATTCACATATTATTAGCTTACAAAGTTGATGTGCTGAATGTGTTAGCAAACAGTTGCGTATTTACATGAACAGCAGGTGGGTGAGCATTCGAGTTGTGTAAAGTAAGTCCAATATTCACTCTCCTTTTAGCTCTGTTTTAGTCTCCACTAACTCCAGAGAAACACGTCTGACTCTTTAGCTGCTAAATTCTCCACTATGTTCACCAGCTAGTTTCTAACGTTGTCTGCCATTTGGTGCTGGGTACTGAAAGCTGAAAGCATACAGTGAGTTTATCACAGCTTTTTTTTTTTTTTCAAAATACCTGCCTGCTGCAACTGGAAACAAGGTTCATATGGGTCGTTTTAAGGCTGAACATTTTAAAACAATCAGCTAAAAGAAGTTAAAACCAGTAAAGCAACTTAGCGTCTCTGGTTTGTTACTACGAGCAACACCGTAAACATTTGACATTGTTCTTTGTTAATATAAAAATATTTATAAGTGCAGCTTTAAAGTGATAGTTAATTAATTAATATTTTCAAATGAATACATACCTGTTTTGCTATTATTGATTTATTATTATTACATGCCATAGTCTGCTGTTCTTTAACACTTTATGGTAGTTATTTCCTACATCCTACAAAAATACTGCAGGAAGTGATGTATTTAGTTCTTTCATTTAATAATCTGGGTACTTCATGTTAGCTATGAGGGCAATCTTAATAAATAACACTAGTTAGAGAGTAAAAAATGAAGACTAATCCCACAGCAATAAGCTGTTAGTATGGTGACAAATAATAATTACACATATTAAAGTAGATATAGTAAAAATATTTATAATAACTATGTATCAAATGACAATGTGAAAACAATGTGGTCATGTGAATGGGGTTGTTCATAGTGAAGAACCTCCCAAAAACTATCACCTGGATCTGCAGCTCCCCTTGGCTTTACAGAGCTTTATAGTGTTTTTCAGCTCATTGTTTAGCTGTCCGGCCCACTAATTTACTATTCTGGTTCACTCTCAGTGCTCTTATCATTTACCAGATTAAAGTTCTCAGGAGTTGGTAGAGTGAATATTGGACTTATATTCATCCAGCGGCCAGAAATACGACTCCAAATGAATGATAATGTGGCTCCGTAACTGCTGCCGTCAGTTTGCCAACAATTTCACCATATCAGCTTAAAAGGTGATATATATTCATTTTGTGATCTCTACACCCAAGTGTCCAAAAAACATGTTATTGTAGGTTTAAGTACAAGGTTTAGTACTAAATCCTGCTGCTTTACTTTCTTGCATGCCTCCTACGTTTTACTTTTGATAGCTATAGTTACAGGTTACTTTGCAGATTATGATTTTAAATGCATATTATGATTTAATGAAACATATACCCAACAGTATATAAAGTAGTTAAGTTTAGCCACACCTCAACCACCTACAACACTATCACTGCAGTTATTACATGTAATGGATTAGTAGACAATTACAGAAAGTCAAAAGTTCAAAGGATGATTAAATCCCATAAAGTTCCTCTACAGTAAATACTCCCCCACTCTGTGTAATGTGACCTGATACACAGGGAACAAAGGGTAACACAGGAATTGCCCACGGCTTGTATTCAATAACAATGCAATTTCCGAGCTGCTTCTATTATTTATTGAAGTGCTGTTGAGGGCACTGAACAAATTTCCTTTATTGTCCAAATAGCTCCTTCCAAATCCAGCTTCACTGTATTTTAGTTTGACAATTATTATCCTGGATACAACTCCCTCTGCATAGGACAAATAGACACCTCAATGTAAGTGGCAATACATATGTTAATATTCAGTATCTGTTGTCATAAGCAGTTCAGGGCATTAGCAGTTTAATTTACAGGCCATCTGGGGAAGTGTAATACAGCAACCAGATTAGAATATGTGGGGTTTTGAGGCATACAATAGCAACTCTCCTTCATTTAAAGTTTGATTGCAGTGCAGCAAGGGATACTATGAATGCACTACTTCACCTGTGCTAGATTTTTCAAAAAAGCTGTTTTTCTAAACTCGGCAAGAACAGGAGGAAAAAACAGTCTTTGCTAAAGCTACAAACGATGCATCAAATATGCAGGCAAAGCAGGATGAAATACTGATGTTCAAATAAATAGAGCAAATTGTGCAAAACAGTCTTTTTTTTTAACAATCCAGCATCTTCTCCAGTGCATGTGGTCAGCTACTGCAGTTTTACTGTCAGCGTGTCTGCTGTACTATGCGAACAATTTTGTTTCCATCAGATGAATATAGGTTATAGAATGGCTCTTTTAATTTTAGGTATGTATGTTATCCTACAAAGACTCCTGTAGTGTAATCAATCAGACAAATACTCTTTCTGACACTCCACTTGGTACGAGGCAAGGTGTTTCCCCTGGGCCCCGTTCTTAGCTCAGGGTAAGACTAATGACTCTCTGGCTTGAGTGGCCTGAGCCTCACTGTGGCCCTTCCCTCTGGCACCCAGCTGCTGCTGACGAGAAGCCTCCTCCACCCTGATCCAGTCAGGTGAGAACTTGTGTTATCTGCTGCAAGTTCACCTGCACCGCCAACCACCACCTGCATGGGCCGCCTCACTGGGGGCTGCAGGTCTTTCAAAGATTTGGTCCACAATTTCACGGCAGTTACTGTGGGATAAGCTCTGAACCGAACCCCTAACATGGCTCCTTAAATGCCATCCTACTTTGAGAGGATTAGGATCAGCCATAGTAATGTAGGCTCTGTTGCTTCTGACCTTCAGGAGGAAATGAAAGTGGATAAAGCAGTAAGCAAAGAAATAATAAATATGATTTTATTTTTTCTGACACTTACCACAAAGCGGCCGTGATAAATCTGCAAAGAACAGAAGACTGAGCCAACAAATCTGACCCAGGAGGTAAGATTTTTGGTTGGCAAAACTCTCTTTAATCTCTCTGTTTCAGAAAAAAAATGTCCTCAGGTAGTGGCACCCTCTCCAACAGACATTAAAATGCTGCTCTGGCCAAACATTTGTCATGGACGGCATCTCCTCCAACATTTTCTTCCATTCAGCCAGAGCCGAAATGCATTTATTATTTGAACAAAACTTTATTTAAAATTCCAGACAAGATGCTATGGTTTTATAGATACCCAAAATGTCACACAGAACTATGGGGGAATGTGTGTAAATAGTCCAATATGACATCTACGACATTTTCACATTATTTAATGAGGCATCTTAGGTTAGAATATTAAATTCATATTCCCTGAAGTCATATTTCTTCATTTACATGTTGGAACAAGCCAATACAGAATACATGTTATAATATCACATTGTCATTTTTGTAACTTAAGAGCTATTTAAAAACTGCATCAATCAATATTTTTTTATACCAACAACGGATCAAATTACTTACAATGTATTATGAGCAGTGTCCCTTCTAGTGAACCTACATAGAATTTCCATCTAACTCTGCCCATCTACAAAAGTTTTAAGCCTCTTTTAGCTTATTGTTTTACAACTTACGATCGGGCCACACCGCCGACCTGAGCAGTGTGTGACGGATACCTCCCACGCTTGTGGTGTTCACACAGAGCTTTCTACATTGAGTTTGCCTTTGATAATGGCCATCAATAATATAATGTTTCATATCATGTCATGATACATTTCATTTATCAATTTCAATTGTAACTAGGGAGTTAAAACAAGTTTCATGTGCCATATTCTACAGCTATTGAAACTGAAACTCAAAAGGTGTGAATGTTCCTGGTTTGATGACAAAATAACAGATCATTTTCACTGTCTATTTTTGCTGAGAACTGCACGAGTCATGCAGAAAAAACTAGCCGAGACTCCGGGGTCTCTAGATGACTTACGCTGACAACGCGGGAGAGACACGCTGTGTGGCTGCTCTAACCTGTTAACATGGGTGCCGAAATGAAGAGCAAGATGTTCTCCGACGTACACGCGCTGCTCAAGTCAACTGTGTAGCCCGGCGATTACACTACAATCTCTTTAACTTTGTTTCTAGCAGTGGAAGGCAGCGGTTTTCAGTAAAAAAACCTCCAATAAACCCACTGTATGCTACCTGCCCAGCATGAACAAAGTAAACAACAAGCTTGTGAACAAAGTAAAGCATTTAATAGGGTCTGATCAGTTCTTCAGGTCTTTGCTATAAACCTATAAACCATAAACACGTTCTCCAAATTAAACAACAAAATACTTAACAAAGAACATCTATCGTTCTTTCTCACCATGATATTATCTTTGTTTAATGCCTAGTTCCAAATCACTAGACAAAGCCCAAGAATTGTACTCCACATTAAAATCAAGTTTATTTCTTAAACATAGTAATAACCTGCAGTAATCAGTGCCATCATTTTGTGTGGGTGCTTAAAGAGGAAGCACGCCTCACCGGTGGCCCTTTTATTTGATGTGTGAATAGGTGGGTGCTTGGTTTTGATTGGATACTGGAAGTGTGTTGTAACACTGTTACAGAAATACTGAATGATGTACAGATATGTTTGTTTTGAATGTACAGCATTTGTCTTAACCTTAATAACTTCATAAAGAAACCACGTATATATTTGTTAACCTTGTCAAATCTCCATCCTAGGGTTCTAAGCGGGGAGACTGTGTTTTTTTTCTTTGCAAAGAGCAGGACCAAAAGACCTGTGTAACCCTTACATTACCCTACACCTCAACTCACGACAGACGCCCCTATTAGTGGGACAACATTTTTTGTCAGTGCCTTTCAAAACAGTTACAATACATTATTAAAAGATAAATCAGTTTGATGATGTGACAACAGTAATTTAATTTTACAAAAATGACTTGGTTAGGTTGATGTAAAGATCATGGTTTGGGTTAAAATAACTACATTAAAGTTAAAATAATAAACTTGATTTTGGTCTTGGTCATGCTTTAATGGTCACATATTTTGCAAAATGCACTTTTTTGTGGCTTTTTAATATGTGGTCCCCAGTGTGTCTAGAATAGAGGGATGCTTTTTATGTGCATTGCAGTGGACACTGTTTAAATCTAGCACTTGTAGACGCAGTGAAATCTGTGTCGCAGGCTAATAACTTCTTTGCTATTCTTTAGCAGCTCTGTGTTTATATCCAGCTCATATCTGCACCACAAGTGGGTAGAGGTTCCAATGGAGATGTAGAAGGACAGCCCGGGGTACTTCAGCATCTCAATCACATGCGGTGTGTGTGTGTGTGTGTGTGTGTGTAGGCAATCAGCCTGTAAAAATTTGATGGACAGGCTCTTTACGGTGATGCATGTTCTTTAGAACATCACACATGCGAGCAGTGGGGACAGGGAAGTCAATGCATGGGGTCTACTTACACAGATTGATGTGAAATTCATAGGCCTTTTGGTAGTCTTTCAGAAGATACACACTGACACAAGGCCATCTCTCAATCTGGCAAGAGCCGACAAATTTAGAGTAGAACCAGTAGAACTGGATGTCCTGCTGGATACACTGCAACGCTATAGAGATGAGGATGCTTTTGAGGAGCTCTGGACTGAGGTGCAGTACTTACCAAAAATGCAATGTAAGTGTTCAAATGGAGCAAAGGAGACAACAGAACGCCAGCTCCCGGCTACATGGGTCCCTAGTCACATCTAAACTGGGTGGGTTGAGGAATAAACCAGCTGATATTGATAGCTTTCGTCCAAGCATCTTCTAACCCATATTAGATTGCGTCGTCAGTGAGTTACAGAGGTGCTTTGCAAAATAATGAAATGTATTCAAGCCCTGCAGCCTAATAGAACCACTTTTCTGGATGAGAAAAGCTTGTTTATGTTTGCAGAAGCTTATGATTCCAATTTAGAAGACCTGAAACTTGAGGTACATCAAGGCTCTTAGACAATAAATGGACTCAAAGTCTTCTACACCTCTTGAGTTCGTAGTTTTTCAGGAGCCTTTCAAATATGATTTTCATGACCAATTCAGGCTTTTTAAGATTGTATTAATCACACCAGTTAGCAGCGCCTCATGAGAGGTAAGTTTCTCAACTGAGAACAACAATGGACAATGACCATTTAAGCCACCTTGGAACTCTAAGCATAGATGCAAGAAGAATTGGATGAATTTGTTAAACGTTGCCAGTCAACATGCAAATTCTTCAAAGATGACACAGCGTAGCTTACCGGTAGCCTGCAGAGACATCATGGCCACTGCCGGAGTCAGAGTGTGTGAAGAACACAAGTGAATTCTGTTTTTGTGCTTGTTATTCCATTTTAAATAAATGATTCAAATTTGACCATATAGCCTTAGTGTTTTACATTCCAAAAAGAAAATATGGTTGTTATATCACACTTGATGCCATGTGCAGCTTATCTACCTAAAGAAGAATTTGTACGTATGTAAATGACAGATGTCAGGGAATAAAACTAATGATCTTTTGATCTTTACAAATCAAGACTCAATAGTCTAACAATGGCATAGCCAATGTTTAAATTAAAAATCAAATTGTGACCTTGAAATCGAAATATTTAAACATGTGACATGGAAAACATTACATTACATTTAGACATTTAGCAAATGCTTTTATCCAAAGCGACTTCCAAATAAGAGCTTTACATCAAGTGCATAGAACCATGATGGAAAACAACAAGATGTCTCATGAAACGTTTAAGGGCTGGTGATGAATCACAAGTGCTATAAGTAAGTACATCGCTGCCAATGACAGAATCAAAAAGAGCATTAAATCTAAGAACAGATTATCTTTGTACATTATTAAATACAATACATTCAAACTAAAATACAATTCTACTATAATATCGTACAATATGCTATAATTTATAGAAACAATGTGTCATTTAAGTGCTGTTGTATTCCTGGAACAAATGAGTCTTTAGTCTTTTCTTGAAAGTGGCCAGACAGGTTGTTTCTCTGTATCAATTCAAATAATCTGCAGCTTTCATAAAGAAAATTAAGTATAAATATGGCAATAACAAGTGACAAGTAAAAACTTTTTAAATCAACAGATCCAAGTTACTCTGAAACATGGACATTCAATAGAATTAATTTATATAGTGACAGATAAAGTTACTGATGCATGATACCAGGCAGACCTCAAGTATAGGATGCAGATGCTGTTTATTGTGCACTCGGAAAAAAGGAGCATGAAGGGGAGCCCTCTGGAAGTCCAGAGGGGAAGAATGGCCGGCTTCGGGGAGTGAAGACGGCTGGCAGGCAGAGAGGCGTGCAGGTGTTCTGGAAAGGCAGGTGGGAGGAGTGGACCTGAAGCACAGGTGAAAGCAGGGTTAGGGCCACAGAATAATTTACACAAACTAACTTAATACTGGAGGCCTGAGAACTTGCTACCAAACACCTGAAGCAATGATCTGGCGATGAAAACCATACAAAACCATTACTGCAGGCTGATGGGCTGATGGAAGGCAGGTGTGATGACTGATTACAGGTGCAGAGCAGATGACGGCCACGCCCTCCTGGCTGACACATAAACACAAAGAGACAGCACAAGAAAAAGGAGGGAGGGGGACAACACCAAAAACAAAGTGGACATAACAAGCACGACCAGGCAGTGACAGTTATCTCAGGGCCCTCTTCATATAGAGCAGGCCTAGACCGTACTCTTCATAGTAATAGGACACAGTACTGTGCTCTCAGTAGCTGCAGATACTTTTGGTTAATGAGCATTTTAAGTACATAAGCAAGTTACTTCATAAGATCAGTAATTCCTTCAGTTATGGTGACATGGTAACTTACAGAATACATTCTATTCCAGGCATGTTGCTGCCTCATTATGGTAAGTATCACTGGTACACTGTGTACAAGTGTAGTCAGGATAACACACGGGCACACAGTTGCTACAGACATCATTTCATTTCATTACTTTTGTTACTTTTGTTACTATTAGGTGTCTTTTTACCAGAAATGATTTCTTGACAAATTTTCTATTATTTGATATCATACTTTCCACATCCACATCCTGACACTGGAAGTGTTTACATTACATACTGTGCTGCATCAACATTCTTCCAGGGACGGACTGGGATCATAATTCAGGCCAGGAATTTAATGTCATCCAAGACCAATCTCCATACATTAATAACAGACCATGTGTCTACTGTGCGTATTCTTGAAAAACATTCTCTGTTGACTGTTTTTGCCAGTAGAAACAGATATTGTGGTGATATTTACGGTAGAAGTAAAGCTAAACTTGGTTACAGTGATTCCCGTTGCTGCAAAGAAGGCGTCCTGCTGCTACAAGACTGCTGGAGCTGATCAGAGCAGACTGGGCTTTTCGAGTGGGGGCCTTGAAGTGATCCTTAAACGTTTTTAGAGGGGCTGCCAAGATGGTCGGTATGAGAAAAAAATATCGTTTTTTGAACATTAAAACATGTAAACATGTTCTAGTAGACCCTGAAATAAAAGTATAGACCTGAAAATGAGCATATGTCACCTCAACTTCAAATCAACGTTGACTGTTGGTTGGAAAAGGTTAAAAAACAGCAGTCTAACATTGTCTCCAGAATTGCACCCTGCTGCCTGCAATTTTAATTACAGAATAATGGTGCTGCCGGGCAGCAGGCTGCAGCAGCAAATGCTTGCACTTTAATACACACACATATTCAAAGTTTATCCAGTCAAATAGTTTGGAATGAAACAAGGATGAGTCCTGAGCTCCAACAAATCTGGCAGGACATTTTTTATTTTATTGTAAGTAAAAGTCCAAACTCTGCAGAGGCCAGGAGGTGTCATGATGTCATGATACATGTGATAAACTGTGCACTATCTGATGCCATATTTTGTTATTTACTTGAACGATTAGAGGGGCCGGGTCCAGTATATGGTAACACATCTGCACAATAATGCCACTACTGCAAATATTGTATTGCCGTAAGGCAATAATACATTTGCCAGGAGAAAGTAGTACATCTTGTAGCTCCAGAGGAAACGGAGCCAGATGTATTCACCACACATGGATTTGTATGCGGGAGCTCATAGTGATAAGAGCATAGTGACTGTGTTGGGTCCACAATGACTCGGATTTTGAACTGCAGTGGACAGCCAAAATAAAAATAATAGCCAGTGCCAAAGGAAAGTTTCTTTTCAGGAATGATGACCTTGTTGACACTGATCTTCTCAACATGAGAGGAGATGAGCTAAGCTAACAGGTGATGCTTATCTGATGTTTGAGCAGATTATCTGATTTCATTGTCTAACTGACCGGAATCCTGCTGCTACTGTTTTGCTTTTGCAGAGCTCACATATCTTAACTTGATCTCGGTCTATAAATCAATCTGAGGCTTTGTGTTTATTTTTGTGTCTTGAGAATGTTCTAGCAAATGTAAAAGGTTAATCCATAAAAGTATAGCCTAAACTACGCTGATGACAGAGGAGAAATTATTTTACAGCCTCATCAGAGCAATAATATTTTACTTATATGGTCCAACAATATTGGGAATATTAAATATAAGTTTTTAAAAAATCATGCCACGAGACAACATAATATTACAGTGACTGTTTTGTTGTGAAAATCAGAAAAAACACTTTCCTCTAAGAGAGATGATGTTCCATCTCATTGATAAGGTAATGACGTATGCCATGGGTCAGGCAGGGAGAAGCGATAATGATGATAGTCATTTAACATATTTAGTGGCATACACTGGATTACCATCTGCAATTTTATGGTTGATTTAGAATCACTTTATCCTCTCTTTTATAGCAGAGATTCAGGATCAAATGTGCATCAGCCATCCTTTTATCATCTCATGTTTGCTGAGCCAGCAAAGACCAGTTTATTGCCAAGGGAAAAAAAGAGTATTTCATTATGTTCCAATACAAATGCTTTTTTCTCTAAGTCTGTCTTGAAAGGGAGGCCTCTATGTTCTGCTGGCTTCTTGACCAGTGCTCATCATTACTCTTTGTCTTTACAAGCCTATGAGTCAGTTAATGATTTGAGGTATGGACTGAAAATCACCTCCTTTATTATTTCTAACATTCTCTGTCTTAAGTGAATCTGCGAAAGTGAATGTGTGTGAGCTTGTGTTGTGAATGTGATGTGCAGAATGGGATTGAACTACCTAATGCATATTGTATTAGTGATGTCCACATCAGGTTTTTTTTTCAAGCCCTTTAAAGGGTATTTAAACAAGACTAGGTCGAAACTTAATATATGGAGGACTCTGTATGGTCAATGGGCTGTAGGACGTCCGCATCATGTTGTAAAGCTTTGTCTATGCAGTGTACACAGTGAGTGTACCTATATGTGAGAGGCTAAAATGAAACTGGAGCTAGTTAATGTTCTGCTGAAACACTGCTGGAGAATTTGGCTGAACCAAACTTTAAAATCCAAGCGGAAACATACAAGCTAATTATGAACAGAAAATACATTTTTAAACACTGTTTTTGCAGTTTTACTAATTACCTGTACGTAATATACCTGTAACATCATATGCCAACAAGTGGAGCAAGAACATTTGATTTAATTTGGTTTGGTTCCTCTTCAAATTAATATTTGTGAGACATTTTATATAAATGTAAATTTTCAGTACAGGAACTAATGGGCTTGTTTCTACCTAAGACAGGGTAGAGTATATCAGAAAGTTGAGTATACAAATGTTCTAGGTTTTAGTCTTTTCATGGGAATTTTGTACAAAAAGAAAAATATAACACAAGCCTTATCCTTTCATCATTTCATGACACTGAACTGCCACTTGTTTTCACACATGTGATGTCACGTGAGCCAGCTTCATATAAGTGAGTTGGTAAGATTTGAGTTGAGAAAATGGTATCACACTTCATGACGTTGCTTCACTTGTCTCTGAATTGACATACATTATTTTAAAACTTATTGCATAATTACCTCTGACACCAATCATATTGATTATCATTATTGTCCAATAGCCACCGTCTACAGTAACATCACACAAAGACACAACTGACCTGCTGGTTGTGATGTTGTGGCACACTGCCAACTTCACACCTTTCCCACCTGTCAAGTTATGAGCAGTGTGGTTGTCTTAGAAATTAAGAAAAATGTATTTGGACAAACAGATGGGCAGCAGGAACTGTTTACCCAGATGTTACTTGAACTGACAAAAGAGAAAATACCTTAAGCAATGACTAACATTATGAGATAAAGAATTGTTACTTGAATAAATGTATGTCTTTACCCTCAGGTTTAAACAGGAGCCTAATGCAATTATTTAGAACAAAAGGTCATAATTGAGATACAAAATCTTACTGAAGGCTTACTAACATCAAAGAAAGTAATGCCAATCCAGTCACAGCAACATGACAGCAAGGAAACTCAATATATCCACAATATCACACTCTCTGCAATGCGGTGAATACCTGCTGGGCAAACACATGGCATTCTCCCCTGGAATTTTGACACTTTACCTGTCATCTTGCAAATTATTTTTTACTTTGCAAGTTAGTGAATATTGAGTGTGGGAGTTGTGGGTGTTACTCTAGATAATAGATGCAGATACGTTTTTTCTTTGAACAGGATTACTGCTTTATCCCTTCTAAGATTTGATTTATTGACACTAAACATGTAACTGTAGGAGTCACTACAGGCATGTGTAGCTGAGACAGTAAATCCAGCTATATGATGTGGATTAGAAGACAAGACTTTCCAACATAGGTGTAATACTTAAAACAATATTGATCACGAAAACAAAAGAAATTCAAGTTCCATCCTATTAATAGCAGGATGGTTCAACTGTACAGCAATACAACTTAAACAGTAAAGTTGTAATGCGTCAGATTGAAAACCTCTGTGAATTTGAAGCAGCAGTAGGAAATGTTCTTATAGCATTAGCAGTAACTTAATACACCTCTGACATGGTGTCACAAGAGTAAAGTGTAAACAGTGGGGCTACTGTATAATTCAAATAAAAGTAAAGCCAGTAACTGACTGCACCATTAACAATAGAAAATGACTACATAGAGAGATAATTACATAATGTAAATACACTGACTGGCTGAACGATGTTGACCATAAACAGTATCAAAAACAGGGTTTGATGTCATGAAAGTCTTAAGGATTATAACTTTAACATTCTGTACAAGGTCAGAAAATAAAAATACTATACCATCAAAGAAGAGAAAGGGTCTTGCTGATGTAGATAGAGGCGGTTTTTCATCTCAGTGGTAGGACGTCCAAGTCTAATAAATATACTCAGATTGTCTTTGCTACCGATTGTATATGCCCATGGCCAGAATTTCTCTGTGGGGATCTCCATGTATACTATTCTGATTGGAATTTCAGCTATTAAATCCTCAAAATGATGCTGTCCCACCCTCGCCTGGCTAATATTGGAGGAGTTGGGGGAAATTGGGACTATATGATTCAAAGTCTGACCCAGAGGCTAAACAGCTGGATCCACCAATCAGTAGGACTGGCATTAACTGCTACGAAGTCACCACGAAGTGTCCACAAAATATACAAGTAAGAATCACGCTACTGTCAAGTATAATGCCAAGGTCTGTCCCAGGTGTAAACTGCTGGGAGATCTGGACTTTTTCACTTTTTACTTTTCTATATATGACATGCAAATTTCACAAGGATGAATAGGGTGAATCTTACCGTATTCTACTGCTCTTAAATATTATAATTACAGACACTTGTATGCCGCTCTGGCCCTGTTTTATGTTATTTTATTCTCTCATCTAAGCCTTTAAATTTTCTATTGCTTTTATGTGCATAGTTTATCATATCTTGGTGCCCGATCCGTATGTATTGTACCCTAGCTGATGTAACACAGAAATCCCCTTTTGGGATTATTAAGGTGTCCTGTTATGTCCCATTATGTCCTGTCCTGTCCTACAGGAGGTTTGTAGTCGTCCTTGGTAATTTTGGCAAATAGGATGGGTGTGCAAAAATAAAAACCTTAAAAATGAAAAGGTTTTGTGATTTTAGGCACTAATTCTGGTGGTCAAACTGCATAGAGTGCTAGAAAGTAAAATGGTTGTATTCTTCAGTTTCATATACACTAAGTTGTTCTTTTCATAGAATTTTTCTTGTGCACTCTGCAATTCCGCACGTGTACCCTAATGAGCAGAAAATAAGATGTTGGAAAAATCCCAGAACACAATCGTAATTGCTCTTGATTATACACCATGTTTGGTCAAAGTGTATTTCGTATATAGGGACCTTCTTCTGTGCGTCAGACGAAGTTAGAGGCTATTGGGATATTGCAAACCTTGAACACCCTTTGAAACCAAAAGGCATCAACCTTTGGAGGCAGGGTAGTAATGGAGGAGTAAATGGAGGCTGTACAATCTGGATTTGCACTTTCATTTGATGTCTTGACACCTACAGCAATGTATGCAGCACCTCTTCTATTCATCCTCAAGAATGTAAACACATCAATATCACAGGCTTGATTGAAAAATATAATACAAATACACATTTATAGATAACAGATAACCTGCCTCATCATGCTTGACACTTCTTTGCCAAAACACAAACTATATGACACAAGATAAAATGTGTAAATCAGATTTTGTGGGCTCAGAGCAGGTCAGTCATATTCCCCAGGATAAAACCTTGCCTGCAGTATCTGGAATGCTGCATTAATATGTTTGTATGAACAATAACTATTGATGGCATAACTACTGATGGCAGGCAGGCAGGAGATGCTTAAAAAAAGAACTCCAGGTGCTATAGACAAAGCTAACGCTGATATTTACTACAGATGGTGCTGCTAATGTAACAGTTAAGCTTTTTACTTTTGAAACATTGTGATTTTTAAAGCTGCACCTACAAATATGTTTGTATTAACAATGGATAGGCAACATTATCAGGAAGCACTCCATACATTTTCATTGTTATGCAGATGATACCCAATTATATTTATCGATCAAGCGAGACAAAACTAATCAATTAGCTAAACTTCAAGCATGCCTCAAGGACATAAAAACTTGGATGACCTCCAACTTTCGTATGTTAAACTCAGACAAAACGGAAGTTATTGTACTTGGCCCCGAACATTGCTTGTACTTGCCATTGTGGCCTAGTGCTGCTCATGGTGAGAATGTTGGGTCTTTGTGTGTGTGGAAGTTGGTCTCAACCTGCTCCATGCGATAGAGTGCCCTGAGATAACTTCGTTATGATAGGGCACTATATAAATAAAATTGAATTGAATTGAATCGAATGATTATATATAAGTCACAAACCTGCTGAAAACTACAAATCCCTCTGAAGCTCCCCTTAGAACTACTAAATATTTAGCATCTTTCAGATAATTGTTTTAGTTTTAAGGCCCATGACTGCTACTGTTCTCCTTAACCCTGTTTATAACAACAGTAGCCTTTGTCAACAAAAAAAAACGATCCCAATGTACGCTATTAAAGGCAGACTGTCAAAGTTAGTGACTAGCTAACATAGTGTAATTCTAAAACATAGTGGAGCATCGAGTAAGAGAAATACCCAAATAGTGTCCTTAAGAGTAGATGGAGAGCAAAACTAAACCAGAGGTTTGCTAACATGTTTACTATATCAGTTCTACAATATGTCACGTGTGCATTTTAGATTGTTGTGGAGTTTTATCTGCAAATGGCCAAAAACAAACAATCTAGCAAACAAGCAAAACACTGATTTATGCAGCTTTAAAATTACATGTAAAGAGAAACTTAGCATAAACACTGTGACACATGATAGCATTTTAATACTGAGCTTTTTATATGGACTAACATTGCTGCCGTATTTATTAATTTGAGTACAATAATAGGCTAGATTTATTTTGCTTGAAATAATAAGGCTTCAGGCCTCAGAAGCTGCCTTATTTGAGTATGATGTTAGTCACATTAATGAAGCTGACTTCTTATATTTCACAGAATAACAATGACATGCAGACAAGTGTTGTAAACAAAATACAATGTGTAGTCTTGTGGCTGCATAGCATTTTGGTCTATTAAGGCTACTGTCTGTGAAGAGGTTTCTATTTCTGTCTCTTGAATTAAGCAGCTGGTGTCCTGTAATTTTACCTGCAGTGAATAGACAGCAATTTATAGTTAAAGAAATTCAGTAATGTCACCAATGGTACTTTCAAATAGAGGCAGGTGGGGCATATGATACATTTCTGTAAAACAGTTGTCTGTTTTGGAAATTATACCTGGATGAAACCTTACAACATTCTCCAACACATGTACATTGGTGCTTATTGTATTGCCAGTAATTGCTGCAGCAAGTAGGCTACTATTGTTTGTTCTTGTTTTCTTCTTCATATTGTGACATCTTTCCTCAAACAGCTCACTCAAACTCCAGCCTCGATTAAATTGGAAGCACCCTCATATCAGTGTCATGCTAATTTGTTTAAATTATAATTTGAGGGAAAATCATCATATTGCAATTTTATGCCTGGCATATTGGAAGATAATGATATTTTTACAAAAAAACATAACCACTTCTCATTTAAATGATAATTTTCTGTCATTGTGGATTTTCTTGCGCATGCAGCGAGCTGGGACAGCAATGTGGGTCATTTGAAATTAGGCATTTAAATCACAAAGGATGCTCACACTGGGACAGCGCAACGGCTCTAACCAGTTTTGTCTAATTTAAGTCAAAAGTCTTTCATCAGCTTTCGATTTGATGAATGAGAGAGAGGCTCGGGCTGTGCACTCTACTGTATGCCGATGCGCCAATAGTGTGACAAATGACTGTGGGCCTTGTGACTACAAAGCATAGTAAACAGAGCCAGAGCTGCTGCCACTTCATACAGACGAGCTTTCCACAGGGCCTCCTCACACATCCTTCTCCTTCATGGCTTGATGAAACTGTGGAGAACCCACAGTAAGGATGGTGTAATAGTTCATACTGTACGCTGGAAGACACAGTTGTTGTTTTTTGTCTCATTTCTAAAATGTGGCTCTTGTGCACAGCAGTTTCCTGCCTTAGATCAATATGGAGGAGTTCACATTATGTAATGTTAAGCAGACAAACAATTATGAGGCGTCATTAATTTTTCTACACATTACACATTATTTTTTTGTCATCATTAACTCAAAGTAGATGAAAAAACATTGTGCTCAACCAAAGACAAAAGAAGGGAGAACTGGTGTGTGTGCAACCACAGTCAGGGTCCAAAAATACAAAAAATGAGTGTCAATCAAGCCATCACTGCCAATTAAGCATATGCTGAATCAGACATCTGTTGTTCTTTATTTCAGAGAAATCAGACATTCTGTGACTCAACTCGAGAGTGCTGGTAAAGACAAAGTGATCCAAACACGCAGAGGTGGTAATCAAGATTTCCAATGTGAAGCTTAATGGATTTTCACCTTAAATGCCATATCTCCACTCAAAGCTGGAGTGCTGAACCTTTGTCTCGCTCACATGTCCACAGTTGGAAGACAATTATCCATTATTTAGGTAGAGTAATAGCTACAGAGCCTACTCCAAATATTTAACAAAGAACAACCTGTCCGAAAGCAGTAACCCGGCATCCTGTCTGTGCTCAGTCCCTGCTCTTCTTTCAGCGCTCTCCAACGAGAAAAAGCTACTGCAATGGTTATCCGCTTTCTTTCTTTGACTGTAATCCTTCTTCTGAACATAGCAGTTTTTTAAATCTGTAACATCAGAAACTTTTATTGGACGTTTTTTAGGTTCTTCTTCCATATTCCAAGTAGTTCTAATCTACTCGTCACTATGTCTGCTCCCACCAGCTCTGGCAAATCAGAGCCATGTGGAGTAAACTATCTGAAGTCTAAGTCTAATCATGGGACCATAACGTTTTGAACTTGACTGTTGATACTGCGTTGTACTGCGAAATACAGAGAGATTCACCGGGCGGTGGACTGTATGTATGCAAACTTTTATTTCAGTAAATGAACTTTTGGGATTTAATGCTGGAGGCCTGTGGAATTTTCAATAAGGCTAAAAAAATAGCTATAATTATATAAGGTTAATAGACTCCACCATGAAACTGAAGGTCTGTTGCACACTGAAGAAGGCATAGCTGAAACATCCCTGCACTGTACTGCCCTGTGCTGAACTTCAAAAAATGACAAGTAAATTGAAGATGCTATATGACAAATTTGGGTGTGAAAAATTATTATTGCTACACATATGGCTGGTGCTGCCATTACTGTTGTCCAACTTGGAAATAGTTAGATGGTAAATGTTGAGGTCAATAAGAAATAAAACATGGCTCAGATTATAACAAAGGTGCGCGTTCACTCGAAGGAGAGTAGGAAAACAGCACCTGTATCCGTGTTTTGCCTGGACTAGCTGTTATCCCAGCAGAAGAACAACTCTATCATCTAGCAGTAGCTTATTTAAATCATATATTAACATTTACAGGTTACTGTATAGAGTCTGTGGATGGTAAATTTATGTGCTATAATTGAGGGTGGACAAGCTAGTCTGTCTGTTTAAAAAAACATCTTTCCCACTTAGGAATTACAAATTACAAATACGCAGAAAGCCCAAATGTTCCAGTGTTCCACCAGTACTTAAATGCAGCATGCATTTACTAATCTGTGAAGCTGCAACCAGTCAATATAGTCTTAAAATCCCAAAGCAAAAGAAACCTGATCTGTGTCACACGAGACATTTGTAAGCGCAAGAAGCTTGAAAGCAAAAAGGATAAGATCTGAGAAGTTGAAGTTAAATATTTTCAAATCTTGTTTTTCAGTTACAAATCATGTAATACACATTTACAAATTATATTGGGACTATTCACTCCATATCTGACAAACTTGGAAAAACACCCTAAATAGATTTGACTTGATCACAGCCATTTGTTGCTAAGCAACACTTTTCTTAAGACCTCCACTATTGTGAATTGTGCCCAAAAGAGACCAACAGACAGACTGAAACAAACCATGTAATACAAAAACAAACACGGAAAAGTGTTTCCAAATGAAATGCTTGCCAGGAGGCTTAAGTCAACTCAGCTGGCAGCACAGATGCTGTCCGTTCCCTCCTACGGTCGCCAAGGCAGGGAGCACCAAACCCTCTGTGAAGCCAATTTCAAAATGGAGAGCTGTGACTCCATCTCATGCTCCTGCTCGATGGGTGAGATGCCCCAAATTCTGTTCTACACAAACCCAACAGAACCCATGTGATAGAAACAAGGGTTGCATCCTTTTCATTTTGCAAGTTTTATTTCAGTCTCTCCGCACCTGTAGTGTGGACTCTGCTGCATTGTGTATAACATACAAAACACAATTCATCAAATCTAATGACATGTGGGATACATCTACGAGAATAACACATAATTATAAGCATAATTGCATCACTGCCTCAAGATGAGGCATCAAACAAAATAATACTTTTATAAAAACCTCTTTTAAACGAGTGTATTCACCAGATAATCACTGCCTGCATGTTAAATGAAATGAGGTTAATTAGAAGGCCACTGGAGAATGGAAATATAATAAAATAACAGAACTTGAGAAAAATCATGACGTGTTGGAAAAGTTGGGAATAACAGAAAATTTACTAACTTTGGCCAGGCATTGAATTCTGAAATTTGGCAAAAGCTTACGTCTGTTGTTGGACTTGATTAATCCAGAGCTTTAATGGGAATGAGACAAAAATGTGATGCGTGGCTGAACAGCATGGGATTTGTCCTGGATATGTGTGCGATAGTTTACATGCATGTGCTTATTGATGTTTAGCATAAATATCTAAATAAATCTAAATAAATACATTTCATATAGTTGAATCACCCACGTGAAAATAATATTACAGCAGTATAAAAAGTATGATCAGAATTACCAAGTATATTTAAATTTATTTTTATTGTCATACTGAAAAGAACACAAATCTTAAACATACAAGCTTACTTTGCTGGGGGATGTTCAACATGTTACTAATGATGTGGATAGATGTATTCCCCGTCTCTCCACACACTCAGCACATGCTACTTTCTCTGCAAAGAGCGTTTGTTTTCATCTTCTTTTTTGTGTCTCTGTATTTTAGTTTATTTACTGACTTTTTAAAAGGGACAAAATGTGCTATTTTTAAGTCACTTTTTGCACCTAATAATTTTTTACAAGTCATGTTGGGCAGCTCTGTCCTTTCTCCACTTTTAGCGTAAAGGCACGCAGTCACGTCAGGATTAGGTAAAAAAAACATCCATTTTTATCCTTTAAATATTTTTCATGCTTGAACCACAACAGAATAATACATTCCCTAGCACTAACAGACACTTCACATTTTTTTATTTTTATCAAAGATTATTTAAAAGTGTCAAATTTTATTTCAACTATCTTTTTATCTATCTTCTATTAACCAAAACCTTTCCCTTCACTTATGGCATACAGTGATCGTTTTAACAGCACAGAATCTTCCAACATTTGCACACTAGAAGTTAACAGTTAATTCAAGGCAACCTACGTGTACCAACCCCTCCTGTCTCACGAATGACCAGAGACCATTCTGTATCAAGTTGAACTCGAACTTTATGTTGATTTACCTAGCTTCTGCAAGTCAGTCCACTGATAAAATTAATTGATTTTGGCTGTTATAAAGTATATCAGTATATCAGAAAAACATTGGTCTGGGTTTTTCTTTTTTGTCTCGTCGCTCTCTGTGTTTTTTGCCTTCCCCCCTCGTTGTCTGGGTCGGCGTGACATGGCCGAGCTCCACACGCACACACCTGGCTGGCTGACCTGATTACACACACACACACACCTGCCTTCCATCAACTTCATCTGCCTGCAGTATATCGACCCCGGTTCTTCACTCGCTCGTCGCCAGATCATTGTTTCAACCATAGTGGTAGATTGTGTTCTAGGCCAGCTCTCCAATTTACTCGTTATAATTTTTTTTGTCTTTTGCGCTTTAGCCCGACCGTTTGTCTCCCTGCCTGCTTCCATACGTTTGCCTCACTCTCACTCCTCACTCAGAAGCCAGCCTCGTCACCCGACCTTCCCATGTCTCCCTTCCTCGACTGGTCTCCAACCCTCATTAAGGAACCCTTTAAACCTGAATTCGCCTGTGTCTTGGGTTTGGGGTCACACTCCAGAGATCATAACAACATTGCCATTAAATGTAATTCATGCATCAATTGCATTTCCTCAAATGTACAAGTACAGAAGTATTTTGTGAGAAATTTAAAATATTAAACACTTCAATATGTAAATAATATGTAGGATATTTAATATGTAGGACATATGTTCATTGTAAATAGCTTTACAAAGTATCAAGAATATAAAACACCCCATTCCTGAGGACAAAAAGTAAAAAATAAACAATACTTTGGAGAGTGCCATTTTTATTTCTTATCTTCTGCACCTTGAAGGCTGCCACAGAGGAGAAGTCTGCGGCGCTGCGCTCCAGGAAGGCTTCAGTGGTCTCCAGAGAAAAAGTCTTCGTTTAGTATTGAACAGTCCAGTAACCATGTCTTTGAGCTGTGTCTGAGGCCATTGCCTCCTCTCTGAAACTTCCAATTGCAAGTTTTCTGTTATGTGGAAATGTTATAGAATTTTCTCAGAATCTCTTCAGATATCAATGCTTTTCGTCAACAGTGCCTGGACTTGGAATTGCTCGCCTGCAAATGTCATAAAATTGAAATTCTTGAGGATCTGTTGACAGTCAATTTGAGGAAACTGAAAAGGAGAAAGATTCATCAGGGCTGTTCACTGTTTTTATGTGACTGACACTGGGGAAATGGGAAACGCCTTATTTGCTGTGGGGTGGGATTTTGCTTTCACTGACAATTTTCACAGTTTTGAGTTCTGCACATCTAAGTAAGCCTGAACCACTTGATAAAAACAGAAAAAGCAATTGCCACTGTCATCTGCAAAATGGGATTTGTGATGTATAGGCAGCTTTTTCTTATCCACTGTCTCTTAACTTACTGTATGTGTAACGACACGGTCTGTTTCATCGCAGTATGAACTCCATATACCCACATGGTTTTATCCTGTAAACGCGTTATTTTTTCCACATCATCTCTGACAGTTTCTATCAAGAGAGAATGTATAATGCAGCTTTTATATTTCAGCTGTGTCTTGTGAAAGGCCCCAGGAGCTTTCTGCATTTAAATGTGTAAACTCTGACCCTCTTTTAGATGGCAGAGGGTAAAGGATGGTAAACAGACGATCAAAGACATTTACCATCAATTGTGTCTATTCTTTGCACTTCTTTCAGGATGTGGAGAAAGTTTTATTTTACAAGGAATGACACAGAAAGGGTACAAAGCATTGTCAGATCTTTTGAAGAACCAATTTCTTTAAAGGAAAGTGGCCAGCTCATGCACCTTCCGCTGGAATAGTCATGTGTATACACACTGAGAAACGACCTATTTTGTCATTTAGGTATGATGGTACAAGGTATGTTGTGTGAACTACCTGCTTCTGTTTAATCCAAAAAGAATCTTTGTTCCTCCTGGTGTACTCTTAACCTCTTAACCATCAAAAGATGTTTTACAGTAAAGATGCCAGGTATTTACAACAACCAATATGAAAGCTTCATTGCTCTGCTGTTACATATCATCCACCAGTGAAAAGGAGAAAAAGCAGCCACAGCTTGATTAACCAAGAACTCCATGGCCCCTGGGCACATGTGTCAGACATTGCATTCAGCACACACAAAACCAGAACATCACTGACCTTGACCCTGTTCAGCAAGATGTTACTCATCACTCATGATGTCAGTCAGAAATGTTTCTTGATCGAGTCCCTGATGGTTTCTGCTGGCAGTGTGGAACCACTTCTGCTGTGTCACTCCCAGGCTCCACTCCCTGCAGATTCTCAGATAATATCCTGTATATGTTATGATCCTTTCACATTCATTAAGTGAATGCTGATGGAAATTGTTAGGTCTATAAAGACTCTTTACAAAAAGATGTCCTGAGATAACTTTGTTATGATATGGTGCTATATAAATAAAAGTGAATTGAATGCGGATGTTCCTGCTCTCATGTATCTGCTAGATGTGTCTATAGGCACATCTACCTCCTGAGCCACAGCCGTCCTATATCAGTGTTGTGTTTACAGCTTTTCTGCAA
Organism: Nannoperca obscura; assembly: GCA_036024295.1. Lineage (NCBI taxonomy): Eukaryota > Metazoa > Chordata > Actinopteri > Centrarchiformes > Percichthyidae > Nannoperca > Nannoperca obscura. The sequence continues at coordinate 4,367 of JAVQJL010061286.1, read as the reverse complement.
ACCCCAAGTGGATGAAAAGATATTCAAAGTAGGTTTAAAGACACGTAGCATGGTTTATTTTTCAGCCCTTTAGGTATTTTGATAGTTCACTAGCAAGGACCACACCATCAATGAGCAAAGGATTGGAGTGAGAGGATTGAAAGTTGCTTGGAGTTCTTCCGCTTGCTGTCTGTGTTGTGGGGAAGCATTTTCACCCAGGCACAACGGACCCCCCCACCCAGGACTCTACAGAGAGGAGGAAGGAGAGGAAGAAACCAGAAGAGAAGACGAGGTGGGGGTGGTGGTAAATAACTCAAATTTTAGAAGAGATCCAGACAGGAAAGATGGGGAGAGAAAGGGGGTTTTGACATACCATCCTCAGTAAGAATCAATTTGAGGTTGTTATAGTTATGGTACATGTCTTAAACCACTAGGTCACTAGGATGCTGGATATTACTTCTAGACTAATTTAAGCCATTACAAAGCATCAATCATTGTATCTGAAACTTGCTCATGAAATGTAAGAGCGAAATAGGACAAGTATCATTTGGTCGGTGGAGTTGGTATGCAGAAGAGAGGTTAGAAGTTTAATGAAGCACTTCTCAAAGAAGGACAAAGTGAAATGTTACAATTTATTGAAACGGACTGATTATGTCTGTTATGTTGAGTCTTTTGCCCTACCAGTGTATGTGCATTGGAGCTTCCTTCAGTGAAGGTTGTCTTTAAAGCTGCGGCTAAGGCCTAATCACTTTAAATTGTGGCCCATGGCACAGAAACTCAGGCAGGTGTGTTCAAGACAGTTATACGCATTGTCTGCCTGTAATCCAGGGATGCCAGTGAAAGAGAAAGTCCAGTATTTTTAAACCTGGGTCCTGCCTTTACAACTTTTGGGGTCCAAATGACTTACCAAAGGTTTTGTAACTGGTCCAGTAGATCGCCTCCGTCGGCATCCGCAAACGGGCTGCAATGGTTGCAACCTAATCCTTTGGGGCAATTGCGCCTGTGAAAAGCTCGTCCACTGACTCAGATTGTTACGACATCATTTAGCCATGACCTTGGAAAGAGATTCATGCTAGCAGCTCCTCTATGAAAACTCTTCTCTCTGACTCAGTTTTAGCGTCGTCTTCCAGCAACAACTGAATCTCTTGCGAGATTCCAGAGCGAGACATTTTCCTGAGTGAGACTTCTATTTTTGGTTAAACAAAAAAGATTTCCCTCTTTAACAAAATGGTCTGTCTCTGTAGGGATACTTTCCATAATGTTGTCACACACTTCAATTAACAATCTGAGCTTGTCAGTGGCAAAAACAATCAATGTAATTATTGATCATTTAGACCCCAAAAACTGAAATAAATCAAGCAGGTTGATGATCAGGTGCCACCGAAACTCAATTAAGTTGCTCTGTATAGGGACAATTGTGGCCGCTGGTGAAATGTAGCAAATGAAATGGAAAAAAAAGCTCAGAGATGATTGTTATGCAGGGTGGGTGTTCTCTAAAAAACTCCAGCATAACAAATACATAATCACAGATATTCATTGAGTTTCCCTCCTGATTGCTTACAATAAGTAGAGCAAAAGAGATGCTCAGAGCTCAGAAGAGTCTTCACATCAAGTAGACTCAGTGTCTGCAATCAGTAAAATATTACTTATGTGCCATTATACTGAAATAATGTTTTCGTTTTAGGGCTTTTCATTGTGCCTCAAATAATCCTCAAGTCACTTCGGTATAATTGGCATTAACAATTTATACAATTGCTGAGATGTTTGGATTATCATCCAACTCAGCAATTGTCCTTTTGTCTTATGACTTTTCAAGACTGTTAAATGCAGGATAGCCACCATGCTTTTTGGTGATGGTCTCCATTCTTAATGGCAATGATGGCAATGTCTTTAAATTAGTGGGGTAATGCTGAAATAATATTTCAGTGATATGTGTATAATTAAGTTTAAAAAAGGGATGCTGTTTGCTGTTGTTTTGATGTTTGAAGACATCTAAAAACTTATTCAAAACAGTCTTTTAAAGGTACGAAAGTCCTGTAAAATGTACATACAGAATCATTAGTGTCTAGTTGAGGAGCTTCCTCAGGATACAGTAGTGTAAGATTATGCTGAAAAAATTTTAAGTGTCAAGTTTTCATCAGATCATCCTCCCTTAACAGTAATCTTGTGTGTGTCTGGTACATGATCATTTCAAATACTGAACCAATTTTACACACACCATATGGGCCTTCTACAAGAATATACTTCTTTTAGGGATTCTAGTTGACAGTTGAAACTGTCAAATACACACTATTACTGGTTGTGGAAACACTTAAACCACCAGGGACATGGTTTTGGAATTGCTCAAGAAACTGTTTTTAACTTTTGCAGTGTACACAGGGACAGACTGTCAAAACATAACATTTACCATCACAGCATATAGACATTTGCACTTTTGCACATGGCATGAAAATCTCATTATCATAAAGTAAATTGGAAACTCTGTGTTAAATGTTTTGAATACATTGCCATTGCATCATAAAATTGATGAAAATGATAGCATACTGTGTGATCCCTTGCTGATACACAAGACCCAGTGGTCACATAAAAAAATGCATGAGGGTTTGCTCAGATTGATGCTGCTGCGGTTCTTTTTTCTGTTAGCAAGCTTCAGGTTTGGATCTGTTGGTATAGTGAAGAATTAATGCAAAAGAGTGACATATTTTACCTGGATTGTAATTCTTCATGCAATGTTCATGTGTTTATAGTCAGTGAAGTCATATTCCATTACATTTTCATTCAAATGACAGGATTAGTGGTATTATTAATTGGACTTTTTACACATAAGCACTTTGAGATTATACTATCACACATGATATATTCTGAAAACCTTTTCTTCCGATTTGTTTTGAAGAAGAAAACAATCTCATCTTCTCTACACTCCTGTGTGTTTGCAGACTCAGTAGCAGTGGCTTGACTTCCATCTTTGCAATCACAATTACAAATGTAGTCATTTAAAGATATTGAAGTTAGTCATAAAACAATGTAATAAAAGAGTTAACTAAGCATTAGTAGCGGGCATTTCAATAAACACTTTTAAAGCACCATTAGCACCCTCATTACGCAACACAATATGGTCCAGCCACAGTTCCATCTAGTTTAATTATAATGATTGACCTCGTCACGTCAACTTCAGTTATGCATGTATAGTGCAGCAAGTGACAACTAAAAATACACTGAATGTTCCACTTATTTGTACAAATATATTCTCATATAATATGTGTGCCTGCAGCTATTTAAGACAGTCTTCAGTTTTACCATGGCCAAACAATGCTGCAATTCCCTTGTCTTTTGCTGCAGTCCATCCATCAGAGAGCACAAGAGTCTTCATTTATAGTGCTGCAAGAAGCCAAAGCCCAAGGTTAGTTCTCACAGTTTGAGACAGACTGATCCTCATCAATGATTTGTGCCTGAGCCTCACGTGTGCAGAGCAGAGACGCACCTGTACGTACAACCAGACCAAAATTTACAACAAGGCCTGCACACATGGAGACATGGCAGCAGTGCAGTCTCGTTTGTGGTGCGTGGGACTCCCACTACTCCCAGTGGCGTCAGGTTGATGGCCAGAAAAGGCATCCGCCAAGTTGTCTCTTGATTTTCTGCAGGCTTTCACTGAAAAGAAAAATAGCATATTGTATTGATTTTGATGAGTTATATAGATATATTTTTAGCAACATGTGCATCTCAACTGTTGTGCTGAATAAATGAATCTGTTAAAAATCTCAAATGTAAATTGTGTGCGCATTTTATATATCATTGTTAATGTACACACACTATATGATAAATGACTGTGTCCAAAGACAATGGCCATGACTTTTACAAATTGCATCATCAATGCATTAATAATGCATTCTGTAGCACTTTGCTCAGTGCCATTACTATGTTTCATATTGTTGAAAAAGAACAACAGTTCATTCCCCTGCTTTTGCTTGCCAGCTTTGTCTGTCAACCAGACCTTAAGGGCCTGTTTAAAAATTAATGAGCAGTGCTTACACTGTAAATAACTGCTGGTAATGCACCATGGGTTATTTGAAATGTAAAACCTACTGTCATGCTTTGATTATCTATGTATCTGCCCTGAGCACAGATCCAAGCACGGAAGCAGTGTTCCATGCAGACTGGTTTCTGGCTGACTTATTAAGTCTCGTTGTCACTTGTGAGCATGTTGAACAGTTCCCTTGAGTTGACAAGCAATGGGGTTACTGCAACAGCATTTTAAGGGCACTTCATTTGCATATATACACTACCGTTCAAAAGTTTGGGGTCACCCAAACAATTTTGTGTTTTCCATGAAAAGTCACACTTATTCACCACCATACGTTGTGAAATGAATAGAAAATAGAGTCAAG
>JAVQJL010061273.1:0-12631 GCA_036024295.1 Nannoperca obscura | reverse complement strand
AGAGAGAGAGAGAGAGAGAGAGAGAGAGAGAGAGACTTAACATAGACTTAACTGGTCTACAATTGGAAGAAATTTATTGTGACATTGTGCCAAACGTAGAATATGATTGGCTACTATCTGAGTCATAATAATTTGTTTTTGAATGTCAAATGTACATTTTATTAGATTTTAAAAAGTTGTGACTTTTAAAACACATCTAGAACAAAAAATAAAAAAAATATATATTTAAAAAAAAATAAAGCTGCCAATACTGAGTCACCAAATTCTCCCACATCATTTATTCTTTGGACTTTAACTAAGTTGGGTAAAAAGGATTTATCGTCATGTTTGCATCCAAAAAAACCCAAAAAACTATTTTGGATGTTTAAGTTATTAATGTAGTGGGAACACAGACAATCAATTTTATTATACAATTTAAATCCTTGTTATTATATCAGCCATCCAGACAAACAGCCAGACAACACAGTGTAATTAATCTGATTTTAATGCTTGTTAACAAGCTCCCAAGCGAAGGCATTAGCTGCGTGGCTGTTATAAATGACTGGAACAAACTGTAAAGTAGCTCTCTAAGAAAGCCAGTCTGTGAGGTGCTAACAACAAGCAAACTGCCAGGGCTGTTCAGCCCATCTATTATTCATGCACTCATTTACTCTATGGGGGCATGCAGACACTTGAGATCACTTTGCACATTTAGCTGGTTGTGAGTAGGAGAGATAAGGCAGCAATAAAGTGATTACAGACACAGCAGATAAGATGACAGTGATGCATACAAACAAGAAAATCCTGCCAACTGTCTGTTTTGGTCAAACTTGTTTGTCAAGATTTTTCTGGTGTGTGTGGCTGTCAGTCTGTTGATATAGAACACTCTTGATAAACAATTCTGAGAGTGTGATATTCGAAAGAGCCAGTCCCCTATGTCTTAAGCGAGTTTCTTGAACATTGCACTGAAACGTGCCAATGGGACTTTTTTTGTCCCCCAAACTTGTTCACAGTGTAATCAGGTGGGGTTCAAAGGTTGGAAGATGCCTGAGTACAGTTTACAATGCTGAGCAACTGATGTGTCGCTGTGTGTGCGTGTGTGTGTGTGTGTGTGTGTGTGTGTGTGAGGTTTACATACAAACCCAGAGGAGATTATAAGTCCTTAGCAGGTGATAAAATTAAGATAAATAAAAATATAATAAAATAGTATAAAAATACAAAAAACCTTCATTGTGCTATTTAAGAATTTCTTTTGGGTTGCTGCTGGTGGAAAGCTGTGCAAACATCATGCATGGGCAAATGTAAATGTATCAATGTGTGCCCTGGAGAATAAACAAAGAGAGGAGACAGAGGAGGAGACTCTTACTTAGTAAGGACAATGGAGACAGCATCGTTGAGGATGCTCTCGCCAAACACCAACATGTTGAGCACGGGGTCCACATTGAGGGCGTTAAAGATGGCGATGGTAGCTACAGGGTCCACAGCTGAGATCAATGAGCCAAAGGCAAAGCTACAGCAACGGAGAGAAAATGAGTGGAGGATAGCAGTTAAACAGTAATCACACTTTCACAGGCATAAACATATTTAAAACGAAATAAGAAACAAGCACAATGTGGGCAACAAAGGAAGACGACACCGACAAAACATGTGTCATTTGTGGTCAGAGGGAGGCAGACAAGAAATGCATCACATACAAGAAAGCTCATGCATCCGTTCCAAATCCATGCTTTTTGGGGAAATTTGTCTAAAATAACACAACGCATTCATGAGTTATGGGAGTCTGTGTCAAATAGCTCACAATTCTTGGAAAGCAGTATGTAGCACCATAAAATAAAGAAAATATTTTGATGAACTGTAACTTTAGATGTAATGTTTTATTGGTTGAGATTCCTTTATGAGGCATGATCCCTTTTTCTCTATTACTGCATTATGTTTTTTGTGTCTCATTATTTGTGCAAATAAATAAACTAAAAATAAATGAATGAACTTTTCCAGGGTCATGCATATTTCATACTGTATGTCATGTGCACAATGAGGATGTGATTAAAGGACTAGTTTATAAAAAGAAAAAAGAAGTTGGCAGGAAGTCCATGTGGGCATTAATGGGTGGATACAGTAAGCATTGGAACAAGAAATCCCCTCCCAAAAAATATAATAGCTATGTTTTGGGAGTTTTCCAACCAAACCAGTTCTTTCTTGGCTCATGTCCTGAATTCCCCCCAAATGTCATTAAAATATGTTAAGCTGTTAAATATCCTGCTAACAATTACACAAACAGGAAGACATATGGGACTGAAAACATATCCTCCTCAGTGAAGGAAATTAATAGGCTAAAGCCCTGCTTGAATGCATTTAACACACACTCACACTCTGCAAACTGTGCACTAACAAGAATACACTAACTAGCTTTAATATGTATCAGAATAACGGGGGATTTCACTCTTGTACTTGTAGGCTTTTTGCCCACAATGACTTAAAGGGAAATTGGATATTAGAATGTTATAGTTGCATCACCTACTGACACCTTGAGTCTACCTTAAGCTTTGAAAGAACGGAGCCTGAGAAAACATCAGAGTTAAACTATTAGCGAGTCACAGGCAGTGTGATCCAGCTTCCAGAGTTGAATGACACAAAAGCAGTATACAACTCCACAGCCAGGTGTTTTTTTTTTAGAGAAGCTAATTATTATTGTGCAGTTAGTGTAATACTAATACTCACCTATCAGTCATGCTCATCTTATAGATTACATCTGCCTGAAAAAAACAAACCAAGTCACAGACTGACACACTTTTAAGACTTGCAAAAAGAAAGAAAGCAAAGAATGAAGAGATGCTTATCATTATTTGCAACAATGCAAAGTTAGTCAGAGGCACACAGATAATATTTCAGTCATTCTTTCTCTGAACAGGCCCTGGCAATGCCAGAGTTGTCGACAGATACTACTACAATTCTCACCTGCCCAAGGAAATAGATACCTCCTCCGACTATGAAGGCTGAGATGGCTGTGCCGATCACAGCAAAGAGACTAATGGAGCCAATGTTCTGGAAGAAGTTACCCTGAACAGACATGGACACATAGCTTATAGTATTCATGGGTTTAACAGAATGACATTTGAAGTTACATAGCGTTACTTAACATGCAGCCAGCATTAAAATGAAAAGTAGGGCAGAAAACAGATACAGCCAAAATAATAATAATGTCACTGTGAGAAGTGGAGCAGAATGTATCTGAACAAGACCAGCGGTCTGTTTAAACCCTGTTTGAGATATCAGCAACCCATTAACATCAAAAATAAATGATACAATGTTAGACACCTTTTTGCATTTGCCAATTCATTTTAAACTTAATTTATGATAACATATGACAATTGTGCATATAAATGATAACACAGGCTAGAACACAAACACAATACCAAAAAATATAAATATTAACATAACTGACAGAGCAGAGCTGCTTGTGCTTTTATGCTTTCATGTCATAGTCAGCCTGAGGCATAAGCAAACTTAGAGCCTGCTTATTTTGTCTTAATTTACGGTGAATTGCATTGTGCTGCATCTTTTAAGTACAATAAAAATACTAAAAACATTTTAGCACATTGTTACTTTTTATTTGTTTTGGTGACTTTTAATTGTGGCTATTATTCTTGCTCTGCATATATGGACATGCTAGATTATTAGATTGTTAGCCAACTGATTTAGTGTAGAAAAAAAACGACATAAATGTTTTGTTCAAATGCATACAGTATGCTAGTTTGCACCATTACACTTAAGTACATCACATTCGTAATGTGGGACAACACTTTTTCTTTAACTAGAGGTCGTGAGCCGTGTAAGTTCAGCTTCATGCACACACTCTGCCGTACCTTATGTAATGAGTATCCAGATTCGAAGATGATGGGCGGCAGGAGCAAAAGGAAGAACATGTTGGGTCGAAACATTTCCTCCTCCTTTTAGAGAAGGACAGAGAGTTACATCAAAATCCACAGTAAAAAAAACAAAAAAAACAAGTAGCAGTGGTAGTAGTAGTCAGGTAAAAGTGATTCTAACATTCTAACCAGAGTTGCACATTGGCTAATAGTAACAAATTTTAGTAGTAATCTACAAAAAAAAATGCCATTGCAAAAAATGCCATGTCAAACTAGCTACTCGCTGGGAGTAGCGAGCTTGCATAAATTTCAAAAATACAATGAACACAAAATATTTTTAACTGAACAAACGTATTTTCAAAATAATTTGTGAGTGGACTGCATTGATACACATTCTGTTATGTTTTGTCATCTCGAATAAGCCTGCAACGGTCTTTAATCCAAACACAAATCCTAATGCTAATCAGTACCGTTATATATGAGGAAATTATGTGTGTGTCACTGAATGATAAACATGTGCATGTGGTTATTGCGTAATCCTCCACAAATATTCCCCACTACTCATCTGACCATTGAAGGTCGGTTCACTGATGATCAGCTGACTTAATACTTAGTCATGGGAGGAGGGAAAGGGTGACGAGGGAGGCCAAGCCTGAGCTGTTACCAACAGCCGTTTATCTGACAAAATAAATTTGGATGTTGACTTCAGGACGACATGCACACATGCACGCGTGCACACACGCAGGGGGAATGGCTGCCTGCCTGCTCATGCACTCAAACATTACTACTGACATGCTCTTCTTTGCACACATGCTGTAAAATGACACATGAACACACACACACACACACACGCGCTCTCTGATTATTTCAGCAATATAATGAAATCATTGTTGCTTCTCAGCTGAATGGGCCCGCCTCCCAGATCAGTGTACGCATCATGTGCCGATGCATTATGCTCTGGCTGCCAATGTGTCTGTGCATGATGCACCATGTGTTCTTATAAAAGCCTGTGTGTGTGTGCGCGCGCGCTGTGCATAATCTATGTTAGTAATGTAACAGTCAATATTCGGTATGCATTAGTGAATATTCATATGATCTATTTTTGGGCCGTGATTGTGTCCGTCAGAAAGATGGAAGAGGGCAGGTCCATATTTACTCCATCCAGTCAAACAATATATCTCATTGTATTATGGGAGCCAGGCTTTGACAGCTGGTAGAGCCTGACTCTCAACCACACGTCCTCATTTGATGAGGGATTCCATAAAAGTATTTATTTCTGTAAAAACTGCAGAGATATGCATTGCTGTAGGTTAACAATGAATACCGGTGAGCGGTGAGCCAAATAAGACCATGGTTTACTTTCTTCTGGCAAGCACAGTTTGAATCTACAATTATCTATTATTTGACATACAGTGGCAAAATGTGAATACACCATGTGACACTGTGGTGAAATGAACTGTTCAAAAAGAATAGTTCTGGCAATATATCAAAAACATGACTAGTTTCATAATCTTTTGAATGCATTTTTCCATCTAACCAATAATTCAGAGCGAAGACTCAAAGGAGTCTTAGTTAAAGATTGTACACCGGCTATCAAAATGGCAACTTTGGCTCTAATGATACATTTATCGACACCAACCTACACTACTCTGGCTACAAGCTCTTAAAAATAGGTCAGGCATAGAGGATAGTAAAAGGATGCTGGAGTAAAAGGCTATGCTCCTGCTAACTTTGTCTTATTATGCATTCAAATTTCAGGAAAAGTAGGCAGGCAAGGAATGCTTCCAGGTTACCACTTTTTCCCTGACATTTCTATCTGGCTCTACCCTTCATGGCAGGTGAAAGGTCAGGAATGAATATAAACACCTGAGACAGATGACGGTATGCCAAACATGCACAATAATCTGACATCTACAGCTGTACTTCTGCATGCATGCACACACTACCACATATTAGAATGCCTACTGGAGGGGCTTGAACAAGCACACACAGACTTTGCATAGGCATATTTAAATAAGCAGATTATTTTCATTACTTTTCAATACTGGTTTTTAAAATACTGATTTTAGTAGGGTTGCACTTATCAATAATCTTTCAATTACTTTATCGATCAACTGAAAAAATGACCATCACAACTTCCTAAAGCCCTGGGTGATGTCTTCAAATTGGCTGTTGAGCAAGGCAAAAAGTTCAAACTTAAAAAGGTATTGAATTTACAATGATAAAACAAAGAAAAGCAGCAAATCCTCACATTTGAGAAATTGGAACCAGCAAATGTTTGTGCATTTTTTGCTTGATAAATGACTGAAAGGATTAATCAGTTAACAAAATTGTAGGGAATTTAATTACTGTTGACTAATCTATTCAGCACAAGATTTTAGGCCAGAATGCCATAAACTGACGTCATCCTGAAACCATGGGGAAAGATGTGGCCTGAGAAGGATTAATGAGATTTCAGAATCACTGATATTGATAGACAGCAGAGTAATACATGTTGTAAGAGAAGGAAAGATGAAATGGATAAAGCCAGAGAGGAGAGGATGGGGCATACTCTAGGGAAGTGTGGAGACAGAGCGTGAACTAAATGAGAAAAGATGAATGACAAAGATGAAGGAAGCACAGTTAAAAGAGGGTGCGAGCGATAACATAAAGTTATGAGCGGGAGCGATGGAGAGACCTTTGGCTCAGAGTACAGGCTCCCCGGAGGCTCGGCTTTGACACATGGTGACATCACCACATGGGAAAAAGGCCCCTGAAACCACAATTAAAACTACTCTCCCTGTGTCGCTCTCTCTCCGCGGTGTGGGTGAGATCTATTAAAAGTATATGCTGTCCTTTGGGGCTTAAACTGACTGCAGCCACTGAAGAAAATCCATGAGCTCACATAATACATGTAGTACAGGCTAAAAGCATAAAACAGAGAGAAAACTACATTATTAACTGGAGCACACTGCAGATGCAAATAAATGCACCTATGTGTGTATCTCTCTCTGTGCTTTGCCTAAGAGACAAATTGCTGCAAGTGTGTTACTTCTTACCAGCATGCTATTTCTTCTTTAATCTGTGTCAGAGCACAGGGGAGGGATGGGCAAATGAGAGAAAAGGAAAAGCAGTTAACAATACCAGAATGGCACATAAGGGGGGAAACGCTCCTCTTCCTATGATGGATTGTAGGAAGAGAACTGGAGATAGAAAGGTTGGAAGCAAAGCTAAGAATGCAGATTGGTGGTGAAAAGCGATAGCTAAGCCAGTGATGACAGGATGCTGCTGCCTGAGGGGTTTGTACACTCTTGGTGGTTTGTGGGGCAATCCCAGAGGCTTGCTAGATTAGCCAAGTGGGCCAGGTTTAGATTCATGATGCTAGTTGGAGGAGATGCAGCCTTAAAAAGGAAGCTACACTACAAGCATGAGGACACATCCAGTTTTAAGCGCGCAAAATGTACTAGTAGAAAAGTACGGAGAAAAAAAAAAGACAGATGCCTTCAATTGGCTGTTGTGGTAAAACACGAACCTGTAAGTGCACTTTATGCACAGTTTCAAAAGAGTTGAAGTTGATGACAAAATGACACTAACAGAATCAGTTTTGCCCTTGGCTGTGTTACTCACTGAACAGGTAACCTGGTGCATCCCGCTCACAGGCGCTCCCTCAAAAACAAATAGGTCAGACATAATGGATTTACAATCATGGCCTGGGTCTTTTGAAGTCTTCAACTGGCTATAAACCACTTAGCATAGCCATGCTACCGCAAAGAAGCTGCTGCATATCACAGTGCAACTTCATAACACTCGACTCAGACAGTTTTTTATTAAGTTTATCAAGTGAGCAGGTCTGCTTGCTGTAAGCTAAACTAAAACCCAGGGATAGCGGTCTAGAGATTTGCAGGGCAGGGGTAAAAGGGGGAAAGGGGCTCCAGGGGCTCTGGTTACTAGTGCCGATGACTCAGCAACACCCTGGGGCCCCCGGGCTAAAAAACAATGGGCCCCAGTGTGCAAGATACATTGACACAACCTGCCCTTTTTTCCTCCCTCCCCCTCACTCTGCTTCTCTGTCTCTCTACCTCTCTTGTTCATTTGTTCTCTCACTCACTGGCAGAGAACAAGGAATGATAATTAAAGGCTGTGAGAACCAGGAGGGAAAAAAAGGAGAGCTCATGGGGACACAGAGGGGAAAGATAGCAGGCAAAGAATGGTGGATGGATCTACAATTATCGTAATCGTGGATAGGTAACAGAGCGCAGATAGAGAGATGAGATTTGTGACATAAACAGTGGCCATGCAAGAAATGAATGAAAATGTGAAAAAAGACAGAAACAGAAAAGGAGATAAAAAGCTACAGCAGAGGGAGGATAAATGTTTATTGGATTGGGGTGGGGGTGGGGTTCCTGGAGAATTTGCTGTGGGACGAATTACATCATACGAGAAACAGGAAAGCTGGAATATGTTTTCATGAAGCCAACACTTTTGTCTGTGCCCTGTATTACAGTTAATATCAAGAATGCAGTGGGTGCCGTTCTTATGTTTAAGGTTTCTTTTCATAATTAAATGGGTTACACTGAATGAGATGCAATATCTATACAGAGCAAACATGTACAGAAGCTTCATGTGTATTTATATGTATTTGTATGCCTGTGTGGTGTGTGGAGGAAGGTGTTTTTTTTGCTTCATGCCAGACAAATCAAACCAAACCAAGCACTATTAATTGTGATTTGTGAACAAGAATTGTGGCCTGTGCAGTGTTGACAGGAAGAGGTGTGGAGCAGCGTGAGAACAAGGAGATCAACTATACCTTCCAGTTTGCTAGTTCCTGGAACTCAATGATCTTAATGAAACCTCCCATTAGAATCCCTGGAAAGAGTGAGGAGACATGAAAAACAATACCACAGTTTAAATATTTCACTACTTCATACAACCAGAATACAGTTGAAGTGCAAACCTGGGGCAACGTGCTATTTTAGTCATTAAAACAAATGGATGCCTGGTAAATGTCTACCATAGTATTGGGATAAATTAGATACAAAGAGTGTAAAAGGGCTATTGTCTTAATTGTGTCTTTGAGAAAGTCCCCTAGGGCCTTCAGGTATCTTGTTACACAGCCCAGCAGAACATTAATTAAAAGGGTGAGGAAAACACAGAGATGTGTAAAGGGCAGAGAAAGAGAGCGATAAGATGGAAAAAAATAAATTATGGGCATCAAATAATTTTGTTCAAGACTCAAATATAGGGGCAGATGGAAAGGGATAGTGCAGGGGAAGACAAGAGTACATGAGAGAGAGAGGAAGTGATGAGGAAGGAAAAGCAGTCCTTCCTGATTTGTAATCACAGTGTTATCTTTCTTTAGCAGAGTCCCCTGTTCCAAACACTGAGACAAGCTCTGTCTTGTCTCAGTATGCAGTATGCAGGGCGCGCAACAGGAAAAGGCCTTCAGGGTCAAGACGGATGTGTATTATATGAGTTTGAGTGTAACTCCACAAATACGTAAAAAGGGAAACAATGGAAGGCATTAGAAAAAGCAGAGATAACATGTGTGACCTCACAAAAAAGCAAAGCTGTAACTCTGAAGAAAATAAAAAGTTTTTTTTTCCTCAACTAAGCACTTCCTAAATCTTGGCAACAGCTGCCAATGATACCACCGGGTTACCCTTTGCTCTTCTAAAAAGACATATTTGTCTTGAATCTTAAAATGATTTTAGTGCTGTAACCTTGCAGAGATCTAGATGTTTAGTTCACTGCTGGACACAAACACAAATTGACAATAATGTTTGGAATTTACTATGACACACAACATTTAAGATAGAAAACATGAGGAAGAGACGACGGAGTAAAATATGTCATGCAGAAGAACGGACACCAGCTTCATGATTTATGCATGCTCTTAAAGAAACAAAAGTGGAGTATTCTGGCAAACTCCCAAATCAGTCTCAAAATAATATTGCTGTACTCAACTGTCCGTCTAAAAAAAACTGATTTCCTAGAGAGCCCTCACATACAGACACATTGTTAATTGTGCAGAACAGCATGATAAATAAAAATGACTCACCAAGGGACACGACAGCCACACTTTCTGGAAGAAAATGCAACTTGAACTTGATAAGCAGGTGCACCAATATGATGCAGATACCTGGGGTGAGTGGGGAGAGCAAAGACCACTGAATGAATATTCAGGACAAATACATCCATATCCCAACCATCATGTCACACCAACTCATATCAGCCCAAAAATAGCCTCCACGTCACATAGAGTTAAGATCTTTTCTCTGGCTGCTATCCTCCACATAATCTACTGTAGACCGGACATGGGTGTCTATGGAAAACATAGCATTTTGCTCTTACTTGATTTCCTCTCATTGGAAGTGAATGGACACTTGAATACACATCATATAAGTCTAACTGTAAAAATGTGCCATGCATAAGAGTTAAAATACACTTGTTTGACATAAATAAATACAAAGCAGTTGCTTGACATTTAAAATGATAGTTCTGAGACTGTATAATAAAAGATAATTGCCCCCAATTAAAACATAAAATTAGCTTGTGAGAGCATCATAGAAACCCATGTATATCAATGTGCTAAATCAGTGCGTATGCATATCAGCATAATTAAGATGACAAACCCCAAGGCCACGATGAAGAAAAGTAAACAGCAATTCATACATACTGTGAAAATGCAGTGCAGCAAATGAGATAATCATAAGACACAATGTATGCAACACTGAAGCCAGCAGAAGTCAGTTCATCAAAGCTGGACTGTTTTGTTACATGGGAGATGTTAAATTCAGGTCTAATTAAAGCATGTGCACATGTGGAGGGAAATGGTACATAATGTTAATGTGGCTTCCAGTAAGAACTTTTTATGTGTGCTTTCTAGATTGTACTCTGAGGTGGCCTCTCATTTATTGACCTATACCATCACAGTCAAGCCACTAATGAGATGGTGTTAACTTTAGAAGACAAGACTCTGCATGTTGTGCTTTACGCAACCACTCAAATGTTTGTTTTATTGAAATACTTGGTTCAAGAAAAAATAAGATTTGTATGTGTCTACAAAGTTCATTTGCGTAACTGGTGACCCTAGGCATGATTTATGCCATTTCCTTGGTCCAAACCCTTTCAGTTGTAAGCATGTGACTTAACCTCAAAGTGTCCTAAAGTGCATAATGGGCACTTTGTGTCTGAAGAAGCACTTCATGACCTTGTACATTAATGTGTAACCATGCCCTTTCCTTTAACTACTTCCTTCATCCCAAATCACCACCTAAACATCTGAGTTCATGAAACACTAAAGTGGCTGCATATTTGCCCTGCATTATGAGCTGTATGAGGTCAAAGTTATGTATATTGCGTGAACCACCATGGACACATTTCCATTGTCGATTAATGTCCTTCTTCCTTCCTATCCTGTATGGTTAGAATAACACTAGACTAGATTTCTCTTGGATAACAACGTGCATGAGGAGTTTATGCTGACAGTAGGCAACTGCAAGCAAAAATAAGACAGATAGGACAGAGTAAGACACATATTCAGCAATGAGACAACTAACCAATAACCAGCAGGCTGAAGAATATGGTCAAACCGCTGGACTGCTCTTCTTCTTGGGCCTTGACTCCTGTCTGCACAGGCAGAATGGGCTTGGGGGTTGGGGGTGCAGGTGTTGTGGGCTTGACAGCAGGTGGTGTAGAGTGGAGGGTCTCATTGCTGTAGTTATCAGTGTCATTGGACTTGCTGCAAGGAGACAGTCAAGGAAAAAAACATGTTGATATTAAGCATACAATCAATCAATCAATCAACCAACCAACCAACCAACCAGATGCCTCCTAAAACTTTTCATATTAATATTAAGGTGAAATAATGTAAACGTGAAATCATGTACAATAGTAACAATTAAGACATGTTTCTCCTGATTAAGTTGTTAAATCATCACAAATAATATAAAGATTTTTGCTTAATTAACTGTATTGTAATGAAAATCTATAATAATTGACAGCAACGTGTTTCTAAGTTGTTCGTCTGCAATACATTGTAAACCTGCTTAATTACGAATTCAGCTACTGCTAGCTAGCTAGCTACACTGGGCTAAGTTACTCCAAAGAGAGAGTATTTTAATATCTGTTGGCTCAAACCTAGCAGACTGCCCATCCTTCTGTGGGTCGTTTGAACCGAGTCCATCTTCTTTTTCGTGTGTTTTTAAGGTTTGCGTGTTTTCAACTGGAATAACATTATTATCCTTATGGTTCGCATCCCCTCCGTCGTCAGCTCTCTCACGCAGGTCCAATGAGTTTTCCCTGTCAGCTCGCTCTGTCACGCACGGATTTATGAATAACAGCAAAAATAACAGCAGAAACGCTTTATGGCTACCGCTTCTCATTCTCAAACAAGCGAGATTAAACCCGAAAGCAACGTTTTGTAATAAAAAAGACTGGAAGCCATGTCGACAGCTCCATTTAACTGTTGACATCACGATTCCACTTCCTGGTAAAGGTTTGGTAGGGAATTGTAGTCTTTACGTCATGGACGACATGACAGAACAGCAAAGAAACAAACGAACGCAGTTTGATGCAACTATTGTCAATTATTTTTTCTTTTTGTCACAGTGGATAAGATTACACTTTAGATGGTATAAATAAAGTGTCGATGATTGACGTTTATTCTTCGGTACTAGATTTCCCGTGAGCCATTGTTGTGTAGCGTCAGTCGTCAACCTGCTGTTTCATGGATTTTGTAGTTTTATTGTAACCTGCACTAGCTGCACATTACCTGCAGATGTAGGAAACCCTAAAAATAAATGCCA